>CATIWJ010190130.1:0-16048 GCA_949640765.1 Croton laevigatus
AATTTATTACAATTTTTTTAAAAGTGGATCCTTAATTAAAGATGGAATTAATTTCACCTCTTGATAATTTTATTTAACTCAATCCTAAATCATAGTAGTATTCTAGAATGCAATTGCAACGAATTTGTACAAATTACAATAAGTAACCAGTAGAAAAAGTTGGTTCGAAATACAACTGGAACATTTATAAACTTTTCGTAAAATCAAATGTTAGTCAGAAACATAATTTGGATAGCATTTGAGTTACATTAGAATCACTCTAGTCTTAAAGAAATGCATTTTTTCCCTCAAAGGGAAAAAAAAGACTTTAAAATTAGTAATAAATAAATTATGAATCAGGGTGTGATCGGTAATCCTACCTTTCATGAAGATAGTAGGATGCAGAGGTATCGAGTTCGACTATTTAGCACAAATTTGGAGCTTAGGGGATGGTTACCCTGTCTACTCTATATATTAAAAAAAAAGGTAATACATTGATTAAGAAAATAGCTGAGGACTATAATAAATTGAAGTAATGCACCCAATTTTATAAAATTATTAAATGTAAATGCAATATAGAAGTTGGAGTTGCACTTGCACATGTGCATTTCTACAATACAACAGCTTTCTTTTCTTGATGAGTCCCCACTAGAACAGCTCATCAAATTGGACTCGAATCAAATAAGATTAGCATTAGCATACTCTTCTTATTAAATTAAACTCATATGCATAAATTATAAATAATAGTTTTATTTTTTTGTAATTTATTTTGCATAACAAATTTTCACTTCCTATTGGATAAAGCTCATTATAGAACAAAAAAGCAGGACTCAAATTGAAAAAGACAACATGAATTTGCAACAGAAACTTCAAATTAGTACTATCTCTGTCTTTCTCAATTTTTTACACCCTAAAAATACAAATACCAAGAAATCACCAATACCAATACAAAAATAATAATAAACAATTACTAATCATTTACACCACTTACTTTTTCACCAATACAAATAAAGAAATAATAATAAACAATTATAAAACTTACTATAAATAGAAATATAAACAACCCAAAAAGGCATCCAAAAAAGAAAATGTAAATAATCCACAAAGACAGAGTACTATATAAGAACTTGAATATTAAAGGAACAGTCTTTTAAAAGATATATGAAAACGAGGGGGGGAAAAAATGAAAAAAGCCTAGATTATCGGCTAGTACAAGGTACTCTTCTAACAGAAAAAAGAGAACTAAACATTATAACTTGCATGCATAGCCAAAAACACCATAAAACCAATTGGAATGACCTTTACTTTCAGGGGGGTTAATGGCATTTTCTAGTGGTAGTCATGTTGGCTAAGAACTATGAAGTCCTAAGTTTGGACACTCCGCTATACCCCTTCTCATTCCTCAACTTTAGATGCATATAATGACCAAAAGTATGGCCTATTTTTTATTAAGGTATTATTTCATTAGAGGTGAATTGGAAAAAGTAGATTCTCAAGAGCGTTTGGTTGCCATTATAAAGTTGTTTCCTGGGAAGTTCACATTATAAACTTTCTGTATGTACCGTACGGGAAGTAATTTAGCTTTTACGATCCAATTAAGTGGCATTTCTCCTCTTTCCAAAAATAATTTTCTCCACTTTATTTTCACATGTACTTTTTTTTTAGAACTCAAAGTATTTCTTTTATTATGCTTAGTAAGAATACAAATGTCATGTTTTATATCAATATTATTAAAATAATTTTACTTTCCAGATACTAAAACTATGAATCAAACACATTAAGATTCTACTTCCCATTTATTTAAAATGTACCTAGAAAGTTTACTCTCTATAAAATAGAGAGTAAACTTTAATAAAGTGTTAATTCAAAAAAGAGCCAAAAGAAAAATAAAAGAAAGAAAAAGCCTATATATTAGGAGAAATTCTTAGGTAGACCTGGTCTAACACGTCATCCATGCATCAACCCAATTGCATGATGACACATCGTGGTTAGTTAGAATAACTATTAGGAAAAGAAAATTAAAAAAAATAAAAAAATAAAACTCATCATCTGCTGATGTGTCATCATGCAATTGGGTTGGTGCATGGGTGACGTGGTAGATCAAGTTTACCCAAGAATTTTTCATATACTAGTGGATGGCTACATGATCCCATATTTCAATGTGACTCAGGAACAAAAATAGATTTGCATTTTTCTTTACATTTTAATCTTTGTGCTGGAAAAATTCAGAGCTAGCGATTGGCATGATTTTGGCAGAAAATTTCATTCCAATACAATCTCAACCAGCAAGTTGAAGAAGAGTATTTGAAATTTGGAAGAGTTAAAAGCTGAAATACACAATAAAAGCTGAAATACACTACTGGCATTTCAATCTTAAAAGTTGTAATATAGTAGTGGTTATGCTGAAGACTTGGTCACAGATCATGAAATCTAAGTGCATCCAATGATCACAGCCATTTCACATGTCCTTATATATGTACTTGTTTAATCTACTTTCAGGACAGGAAAAGAAAATTGTCTGACCAATACACTACAATTTATTATTTTAGGTTATGTTTGGTAAGGGTAATGATATATAACGTACATTAAAATGATTCTTACCACGGGCTATGGTCTAGATGATTTTCTCTGTTGAGAAATGAAAGTCCAGAGTTTGATTTTCTCCAAATCACATATTATCGCCAATTTAGTGTATGTTTTCTCCAAACTGCATATTATCACTGATTTAGCGTATTTTTCTAAGCGACAGGCTGCCTTTGTTGTATAGCCCATTAGGAACTACCACATCGTATAAAAAAGAAGAAAAAAGAAAAACTGAGTTTAGTTGATTACTTCATTACATTTCAAACAACTTCAGATTTTTGATATTTTTGGATAAATCTACCGGTAATAATTAACTAAGAGCCTGAGAACTGAGAACCTAAATACATAATACCGATGGAAATGGAAGGCAAAACCTGAGCACTGTAGCTCAGTTACTCACCAAACTGCCGAGTATTATGTCTCTCAACCAACAGCTAACATAATAACAACGTAGCATATAATGCAAGAGACGAGGGAATTAATGCCATTGAATACTCGTACTACTTGAACAAAGTAAAATCAACTGTAATCATCTTAAATTTCAAGTTGCAAGATGTTGACTATCCAAACCAATAAATAAAGATAACTCACAATTCAACTAGTTAGTTAAACCAACAAAATTTATAGAATTCCCCCAAATAAATTATGACAGTTTTAAATTTAAATAAACAGAAGTGTTTGACAGATTATCCTCTAGTTTCCAGTAATTTTCTAAGTAGAAGACACTAAGATCTTGAAGCAATTCGATGAAAGCATGATCTCTGCTTCACATCAAGGAAGAATGAACCACCATATTTAATTCTTGATCTAGTGAACGACAGGTGCTGAATACAACAGATAAGTGTTTCACAAGCTTATTCTTTCTACAGGAATGGGGGCAGTATAACAAATCGGCGGGGATATTTAGGTCTTCCCTCCTTCCCATCAAATAGCTGCAGAAGATAAAGAACAATTACAATTATATAACATAACAGCAAAAAAGAAGGAATGAAAAGAAAAGCTTCTCTTTTATCATAAGATAACTTTCTCTCTCTGTATATATGGTTTCAACTTTGAAGCACAGCATATGCAGAACAAGCCTTTCAGAAGTGTGAGAAAATAGATGGTGAACAACTGTTACTCACACATAATATACATATTCATATGCAGAACAATCAGATTTTGATGACAATCTCATATGATAATTAATACCATCAAAAGCCAGGTCAATCATACCAATAGGGTCCTAATGCTGGACATGTTTTAAAGATTAAACTTTAGGTAATAAGACCTATTTTAAAATCAATGTCATGATCTCTGGACTTCTTGTGTTGAATATAAAATAACATAAACTAGCTGAACCAGAACAGAATATACCTTCTTCAATCGCCGGTGCTTTGCAAGGGCCCAATTGGTCATGATCATAGTAGCAACCACAAGAAAGACGTAGCCTGCAACAGTCTGCGTTGCAATATTGAAACCCAACCACTGATAAATCTCTGTAGTGTAATTTGCACATGTCACCATATTAAAGAGAAACCCACGTGGAATTTGATACCCTCCACCCCCATCTGCGCTGCGAAGATTTTTCAGCAATATGTGGCAATAGAAGTTTGCAACTTGGCAGATCAAACCAAAGCCAAACCCAATCTTCCATTGAAGATCACTAACAGGAGTGTAAAGTGGGTGGTTCACATAGTAGGCAATGTAGCAACCAAATGTCCAATAATAAGCACAATTTCGGAACGCATTGGACAATGGTGAAGTTGCATGGCTAAATCGGTGCACAAAAAATGTTTCCATGATACGTTTGAAGTAGTGGAAGCACCAGTAGAATAAAGCATATGTCTGAACAGGATGCTTGGCGTGTTCCCCTTCGTACCCAAAGTACTTGTAAACAGGAAAGTAGTAAAAGACAGGATACAGGACCAAAGGACCCAAGTACTCGAAGAAAAATAGGGTGCGGTAGGAAACTTGTGGACCCAGGTCCTTGAAAACTATAATTATTTTGTTTGAATTCCCATCAGAATAATCCTTAAGACTCTTCTTGTAATTAAGGACTACAGGCCTCTCCTTTGATCCCGGTGGAAGAGGAAGGGTCAACCGCTGTCTTGAAGGGTAGAACTTTTTTGCTGTTGATGTCAGCATAAATCAGGAAATTGCAATAAAATCATATCTAAAACTGCAAAGTGCAAACAAAAATCTAAACATTCCTTACTTTCACATTTTTCCCAGGGATAAGGGATCAAGAATTCAAATAAACTTAAAGGATATATACTCAACCAAAGAACAAAAAAGTCCAGGATGATGAAATCGAGAGACTCAGGTTCTAACTCCGATTACAGAACTAAGGAAAGATCTCAATTTTTCAGGTCTCTTGCTTTTGATAGATAGATCACACACATGCATTAACCACTACCCACCACCCCATTTAGCCCCACCATAGAATTAAAGCAATACACAGTGCTACCAGTTTCTTCTTAGTATACATGATAAAATAAATCAATAATCTGAAAAATAAGAAACCATTCAATTTGAATTTCAACAAGAACGGCAATTCAGTATATAAAAATGAGTAATATTCTGCCAAGGCCTCCTGTTATTTCGACCAGTAAGTTCACAATTCCAAGTAAAATCAAAGAGAGAGTGTGGAAGTGCATTGCAAGCTCTCACAATAGCACGCAGAGAAAATTTAAGAGAAAAGGCATGGAATTGCAACAAAGGGGAAAAAAAAAAAAACAATTTAAGACAAGGAAAGAAGTGAAGCAGTCCATTAATATTGCAATTCATGCTTATCTACAGACAAGTGCAAAGGAATCAAGATCTAGGAGATGATATGAACAAAAGAGTAATATTTGGAGAACGATTACCAATCCCATAAAATTTTGATTTCCATTTCAGCTAAAAACTAACAAATAAAAAGAAAAATCTCAAAATTAAACTCATGGACATAATTAGACCTAAAATCCTAACTTAACACCGAAATTAAAGACACTTAAAACTACTCTCAAAGTCAAAGAGCAAAGACAAGCAACGCTTACTTCGTTTATGAATTACCTCCTGCAGATCAGCCACTGTAGCCTACAAAATAAACCCCAAAAAAAAAAATTACAATTGAAACCCACAATAATCTGGGTATGGCATATAACTTAAGCCTTGTACTTAACTGAAACTGAAAAATCTTTCTTTTTCTACTTCTATATCTTCCTCTCCCGTCAAGAGAATAGTAACCATTTTTTTTTTTTTTTTAAGAAAAAGGAAAATAAATTCCCAAATTCCTTCCTTCACATTTTCTTGGCAACCAAACAATTACAAAATCTACATAGAAAAGAAAAAGGGAGAGTACCGAATCACTGAGTTCAATTCCATCTTTGACGAGCTCCCTACCACTTCGCGTAACTACAAAGACTTTCATTTTGCAAGGCAATTACTTAAGCTGCAAAGCTCGTTAGTGAAGATTTAAAGAAGCAGATTGAAGTAAGAATTAGAATGAGATCTCAAATAGAAATAGGCATTTGCGATAGAGAAGCAGAGACGGGTATATGAGCCGCACCGCAGAGGCGGATGTATTAAAGACGTGTAGTTGGAGAGTAGGAGAGCTAACCATGTTAAATTGCTAAACGGCCCACACCCACCTTTCCTTTCTATTAACGGTTATGGGCCATCGTCGACTTCCCATCTCATTACACGTCATCATCTGACACTTCACTACTTGACACGTCAGCATATGAGATTTTAAAAAAAAAAAACTAAGATTAATTAATAGCAATTATTTAAAACTAAGAAGATATAAAGTTAAAATTGAATTAATATATGAAAATAAAAAGAGAAAAGAAATAATAAGAATAATAACAAGGAAAGATAGTGAAGGATAATAATTATGTAATTCATTTCATATATGTATCCTATTTATAGTCATTTAATGTATAATAGATGTTTATTTTATTTCATACTTAAAACAATTTATTAAATACATATGTTAGTTGAGATAGGTACCTTTATTAAAACTAACTGTTTTATAAACATAAAAAATTAAAAGTTATATATGTTAGCTTTTTATAAAACGTTTAAAAACTATCTAAAAAGCTACTTTACCGAACGCTACAGAAAATAATATTTAGCGTTTTAACCAGTCAAAACACTAAAAATTACTCTAAAAACTGTTGCGGAACACAATCATAATATAATATAGGGACACTTAAGGAGATATTACGTTCAATTATAAAAATTGTTTTAAGATAATATAATAACGGGAGACTGGAGATCTTAAACTCCATTATAGATGGAGAAAGGACTAATTTAATATCTTATTTGAAAATTTATACAAAATCTATACAAATCTCATCCTCTAAATCCAATTTATTAATATGATTCAGACCATATCAAACCAAGCAAAATTTGTCGAAGAGAACCAAATTCTGTTAAACTGAGTTGGATTTGTTAATTGAGAGAATACGTAATACAAAATTGTTATAATTCATAAATATTATTTGGTTAAGAATTGTTAATTGAGAGAATACGTAATACAAAATTGTTATAATTCATAAATACTATTTGGTTAAGAAGAATAGATTTGAGTACTGTTTAACATTTCAGTTCTTCCCATATAAATTAATTAATTAATTATAAAATACATGACCTACTCCTAATTTTGGTCAGTAATTCATCCATTCTATTCAAAATTTTTTTAAAAAAAGGTAAGCCATCATATAAAAATATGGTCAAATTATAGCTTTGAAGGGTGATCCATAGCAAAACCTATAATTTTTGAATTAGGACAGCAAATTTAATAGAAGGTAGTTAAAAGGTAATGGATGCATTAAATTTACCTTCCCAAATTGATAATTCCTAACTATGTAGGGCTATTTTGTAAACTCCATGATTAATTTTTAAAAAAAAAAAAAATTAAGGACATATTTGGCAAAACTACATGTTTGAATAGTGTTTAACTGTTTTACTAACTGTTAGCTATTTGAAGTAATTGTGAACAAAATGTTAAAAGTTAAAAGGATTATCCTTTTGTAAAATGCTACTTAAATAGCTTTTAACGTCTCTACTTCAAAAGTTATTGTCGAATACAGTCTAAGGGTTTGTTTGGTTTAGTTGTTCATGACAACTGGTAGCTGACAGTGGTTACTGATAACTGGTGGTAGATAGCTGATTCAGGTTAGTGTTTGATAAAAATACAATAGCGGTTGCAGTTAGAACGTGAAATTATCGTAAGCGTATAATTACCTATTAAATATTATTTTTTATTTTATTTTAATAAGGTTAATATAACCTTAATATGAATCAACTAAAATAAAAAGAACTCTGAATATGAACTTATTGAAACAACAGTTGTTTGGGTTTCAAACATTTTAAAATTTACAAAACACATAAACTCTAGTTTTTAGGTTCCTAACCACTATAAGATCCATGAAATTGCTAAACCAAACACTACTAAAACTGCTTATGATGGCCTCCTCTTGATAGGGGAAATCAAACTGCCAACTGAATTTCATAATTAATACAGTTATCCATCGTTTGTTAGACGAATTTAGTGCTTGAAAACGTTCTGTAGACCTTAGAACAATAGAGCACTATAATTTAACTTTCAGCTAAATATCATCCCTATTAACTTCATAACAACTGGCATGTACTCCGGAATCTAAAATTAAGTTAATATTGGTATTTTTGTTTTTGAAAAGCTTGCTAAGATTTGTTAAGTTAAATATTCAGCTCATCTCTCTTCTATTTTGAGCTTGTTTCCTACTAAATGATAACGTATTTTGCATATATGTCTTAATCTAGGTGCTTTCTTATGGAGTTGTTGAAAGTAAGGATATGTCTTAATGTAATTTTTAATTAAATTTTATTGATTCCATTGTTTTTTGGGGCAAGTGTGTTGTAGGATTTTGAAATTGTTAACAGTTTGAAATATGTCATGTCAGAAAGCTTTATCACCTGGTGTTTAAGTTATTCTATTCAAGACACTTGGGTTGTCAATAAATACAAATTCTTGAGAGCAAACCTCGGCTAAATCTTGTTCCGTAAAATATGGCAATATATGTTATTAGGACTTGGCAACTGATTGTCCATATATCTGCTATAAAAATTGATGATTTTGATTATTAATGAAGTATGTTTCTATTGTTTAGCTCCACCACGTTGTGGCGAGAGTGGGCGTCCGCCTACACTGACTTTTTATAAACATTAAAGTAGCTACATTCTACCTTGTAGTCCATTGCTCTGGTGGAAAAGGCTTTTGGTAAGTTTGCTTTACTTTCCAGGTTCGACTCCCAGCTGTTGCACAGTTTATTATTTCTTTTTTCCATTTTGTCATTTATTTGGCTTTTCTATCTTGTATGCCTAACCCCTTAAGTTTAATTTTTTCTTTTTCATTTTGTCTATGTAAAATTATAAATTTTAATTTTTTTTATAATTTACTTTTATCTTTTATATTCGATAATATATTATATTTACTTGTTTACTTTTTTTATTTCGTCTCGTCCATGCAAAATTGTAAATTTTATTTACAATTTGCTTTTATTTCTTACATCCGCTAATATATTATATTTAATTTTTATTATATATATAAATATATTTTTTTTTTGTCCACCCTCGTATAAAATTCTCGGTCCGCCCCTGGCTCCACCTATATAATGGAAATCCTGATTTCGGAGGGGGATGCTTGAGGGACTTTCTGCGCCATAAGGTAGATGGTTAAGTCCTCTTCTCGATCTTTGCTATGTTGTTATACTAATGCTTAATTAATTTGGAATTATTGCCATCCATTTGTTGATCATATTTATTTTCTGTCATTACAGATTATTGTATAAGAGAAAAGCCAGAGAGAATCTGTTTGGTCTTGAAATTTGATCTTTCTGATTGCCACGAGCACTCGCTTGTGCCTAAATCTCTCATTGTGCACAAGGCTTGATTGAAACCTTTGAATTCCAAATCAAAAAATGCAGGCAGTGATAGATTTTGCCAAGCTTGCAGAATGAAAGTGAATGTATGCACGCAAGAGAAGGGAAGTTCAAAGGCATATCATTCAAATAACATTTTTATGAATGTAGTACCCTTGCAACAAAGAAAAACACTCTTATGGTAACATTATTATAAATTTTTTTTTTTGAAAATCCCAAGAGAGGACTGCATTCATTCATAAAGGGCACAAAGAACTGAAGGAATTAAGTGCCATACGGAAAGACAAGCATAGAAATGAGACGCTCGTGCTAAATGAGCCGCACCATTTGTTCGTCGAGAAATCCAACAAATATACACGTTAAAACATCTAGAAAATAAAAACTTACAATCCTTAATAACACCCCTAAATTCCGAATTGTATACAGTATCGGAATAGAAAGTATAAACAACAACTTGACAATCCAAAAAAGTACAATCAGAAAATAAGAAATGTTAACAATCCAAGCCAAAGTGAGCTCGAGCCAAAGCTAGGACAAAACCGCCTTCCAAAGTTTCACATAGAGCACCAATACCTGATAAATTCATCACATTAAAAACAACTCCATCCCCAAAAAAATTATAGAGAGGTAATAAGGATGAACTAGAGACACTGCCACCATGATCATTCAAAATTGAACCTGTCAGAACATTGCCACTAAACTGTACATATGCATATAGGACTTAGCCTTCTTTGAATTGATGTTCTAGAATGTAATATTAAAGTAGAAGGGCCAAAATTCCTATTTAAATTGATGCATGACCATGGAATTGAGACATTATTATAGAGATAATAATGTCTCTTTCTTTCTTTATCACCTGTATATTATTATATTTTGTATAGATCTATCCTATCTAATATAATATGCTTATAACTTTGGCCATTGTTCAAGTTAGAATGACATTTTGAGCAATTTTCCTTATATTATATCACATCAAATCAATTGATCCAAATTATTTTAGTAAACATTCCGTTGGATTGAATTCTGTATTGATTAAGAAACTTTAAGGCCTTTCAATTGATATTGGAAACTACATCCTCTCTTTTGTAGGACTTTCTCACATCGAATTCTAGTTGGTTTTTCTATTCACAAAACCTTCACCCCTCCAAATTACTAGTTTTTCTTAATACACATTGCAAGTGTACACTTGAATTAGATAAACCCATATCCGAACCGTAATAAGTAGTTATGGAATAGTGACTAAGTCTAATTACAAGTAGATCAAATTTAACCGAAATAAAAAATGATTTCTCTAATTCATAACATCGTAACATTAAAAAATCCTTTTTTAATACAATATATATAAACAATTATTTTCTTTTTCTTTTTAACATAGATAGTATTATTAATTAAAATCAAGTAGAAATTCCATTTGTGCATAATGGTTATAAACAAAGCCCACATTCAAAGCTTTTTTAGTCAATTTATGTGTTAACTCATTATAGTTTCGTGGAATAAAAGCACACAGTATGAACATAATAATTTATTGTGGCTTGGAAAATGAGAATTGTTCAAAGTTGGTTGTCGTGAAGAGGACTAAAGGTGCTTTGGAAGTGCATAGGAAGATAATACAGATGATAATGCGATGAACACAAATGCAATGAGGAGGAGACTTGCGGATGCATATCCTTTGTTGAAAAATTCATCTGCATCAATTCTTCCTCCTGAAAATATTTCTTTAAAGTCTTTTGTAACACCAAATCCAGCAGCTGCTCCTGTGGCTACAAAATATGATATTACCTGCAAATTTCAATTTCTAATTTTAATTATGCCTGTAATATTAAATAAGAATACAGGGTGTTCAAACTTATACATTGCTTCCCTAAAAATAAATTTAAAAATAAACTAACTTATATAAATTGCAAAAATTAATAAGTTGAAGGGTTTTTTTTTTTTTCAGCCATTATTTTTTGAAAGGTTAATTACTTGAGTTTTTAAGACCTATTCATAATAACTGGTAGCTCATATGAATTTGATTTGATTAGTGTTTGGTAAAAATTACTAGTAATATCTAGTTAATGCTATAGTGTAAAATTTAAGTATTTAACTAAATTATAATATAGTCTTTCAAAAATATATATAGATAAAAAACTAATTAACTTAAAATCTAGGGAATTTTAATTTAAAAAAAAACAAATATAAGTATTTTCTTTTTATATTAGGAAAAATTCCAATCGGTCATATTTTGATGAGGTTGGATGAAAATTACAGCCGAAATCTTTGGTTGTCAATAATTCAAGAGACGAAAACAACCTCATAGAAAAATCAAGCCTAAACCAAATCTTATCTTGTTAACCTTTACTAGATAAAGACTTAATTATAATCTTGATGATCTATACAGAGTAGTGGAAAGAAATGGAAAATAAGTACATAATACATAAGAGCATGCTAATATGGATTGTAGCTGATGTGTCGATTGAAATAGAAAGTGTAAATGATTACGTGGCTAACTATTTATTTGTAGAGGTTTACTTTAAAAAAAACTATATCCAATGCAACGTCTTCTTTTGTTTATTGACATGTCAACTAGATGGTTAAATGAACATTAGTATTGGAGATGCTTTTTAAAAATTCTTTACATTTTTCTGACGTGGAAGTAATCCGCTGTTACGTTAAAGATACTCTAATATATGAATAGAATAGAAGTACCTTGTCACCATAGAAGTCAAATAGTTGGTTTCCATCCTTGTTCCCTCTTGCAATATGATAAGATGTCATACCAATTTGCAATATTGTATAGACAAATCCAAACACAATTGTTGCCAACATGTACCTACAATTACCATTTATGCATAAACATATAAGCCAAACTTAAACTTTGCAACTGAAAGCATAGGTTTCAGGATCGCTCGTTTCTAGCTAAGTTTAAAAAAAATCATTTTCATGAGGAGATAAGAAATCATTATCTCCAATTCAGAAATGTATATTAATGAATAAAACAAACCAATATTCATGATTGATCGGACCAAGGTTCATCATTTCCTTATATAAGATACATGATTTAATTTATTATATACTTCATTTCACATAAGATAGAATCAAAATAGTCATCTAAATAACGAAAGATAAAGAATCACTAAAAGCCTAATACGTACAAGAAAGATGTAAAAGTAAAACATGAAACTGAACAACTATTTCATTAATATGTCTACTTTGAATATGAAAAGAATATCAAAAGTTCAGAGACGTTGTTAATTATAATTAGCTTATAAGATAAACATGATTAACAAAAATAATTAGGAAAAGATAATTAAACAAAATCCTTACCGGTAAGCATAAACATCTTTGAAACGGATCTTAATCTCAAACAAATTAAATTGTAAAGTCTGAGAGTTGGTGGCCAAGACGATAAGTGAAGCCAACAAGAAAATAAAACTCAAAATCCTCAAAACAAGATTAGCTATTCGAGAAGCCATCTTCTATTCTCTTTCTCTGCAAATTGTAATTGTATGTCAAGCAAGGCAAGGGTATTGGTCTTTATTTATAGGGAAAAATACTATTTTACCATTGATATTTGGTTTAATAACTAATTTATTACTGTATTTTGGAAAAAATGCTCTAACATTACTAATGTTTGGCCTAAATTACTATTAGATCACCGTGCCATTAACTTTAACATTTGACCGTTGAAAAATTGCACAATTGGCCCTTGAAGTTGATTTAGATTTTCATTTTTACCCTTATTGCATCTTAGGTGCTCAATTTCATTGCACTTTAAATTTTTTTGCCAATAATACCACATTCACACTTAATAATTATAAAATTAGAATATAAAAATTCACTAAAAATTATTAATTTGATAAAATAAGAATAAATAGTCAATATTATTATTTTAAACTTTTTTGAAATAGATTTTTTTGTCCTTCATTTTCATACTTCTGTTAAATAACGACCATTGTTCTGTTAATTTTTTAAATAATCAAAATTACTACCCTTTAATTAATATGAATTTAATTAATTACTTTTTTAATTAATAGGTACAAAATTATAATTTTACAATTTAAATTAAAAAAAAATGTGAACTACATGTCCATTGCTAAACAGAGACCTACATCTTCTTAGAACAAAATTTCCATCGCCAGCCGTGCAACTATCGTTGCCCGACTACCACCCAATAAAAAGGCTAGGTTCCAGTGAATCTAGCTCCACCATCTTCAACTTTAGTTGCAACTTGTAGCAATGTTAATCAAAGAAAAAACATCCGCAGCCATAAAATCATTTCATGAGCCGAAAAGACCTTTTGTGCCAACCAAATCTCTGATTAATGGCCGAAACTGAAAATAAAAATGGATTGTAGGTTGGGTCAAAAAATCCAAAAATTTCAATTGATTTTTTCGAGGTCTTAGGGTGTTTTAATGCTAAAACTAAGACCATAACTTGATTTGTCATGTCAAGAGTTTCATTTTATTGTATATGGCAGTTGTTTTAGTGACCGAAAACTAGTTTAAATGGTGTATGTAGTGGTTTTTTTAGTCGGAATTATAACATAGAAAAAAAAATTTTATTTTAAAAATGCAAGAACAAAAATGTACATTAGGTAATAATATAGGAATAAAATTATAATTTTTTTTTATTTTAATGTTTACAAGAAATGTCAGTAATAATTTTTAGTTACTAAAAAAAAGTCACTAAAAAAATGTTTAAAATAATAATAGTACTTTTTTATTTTTATTTTATTAAACTAAGAATTTTTAGTAAATTTTTATATTCTGATTTTATAATTATTAAATATAAAAATAGCGTTGTTGGCCAAAAAAAAAAAAATCAAAATGCATGAAATTAAGTATCAAAGTCATAAAAAGGTTAAAAATAAAAATATAAGTCAACTTGAGTGGTTAATTCTATAATTTTTTATCGATCAAATGTTAAAATTAATGCGAGGTGATGTAATAATAATTTAGACTAAATATTAATAATATCTGAGTAATTTTATCAAAATATAATGATAAATTAGTTATTAAATTAAATATCAGTAATAAAATAGTATTTTTCTCTCATATATATATATATATATATATATATATATATATATATATATATATATGAATTTTAGTCGTTGTCTCTGAGGTGTGAATGAGTCCAACTTGGTACCAACAATGAAGAGCTTACTTAGACTTTAACGGCACCAATCACCGCATAAAGTACAATACAATAAGCCATTATGGTTGATTTTTTTTTTAAAAAAATTACGTGGAAGGTAGATTGTCGCTATCGAACTCGAACCTGTATATGGTCCTAGTTGCAGAATTTTTATTACTAGACCGCTTTCATTTTCATATAATTATCGATTTAATTTCCTTCATTTTTTGAATTGAAACAAAAGTTTAGGGTAATAAATATATGTTTCAAATTCAGAAATTTAAAGTAAAAGTTAATATTTAAAATATATAAATTTAACTTAATTAATTTATAATTTTTTAATATAAATATAGAGTTATATATAATACTCAAAAAATTTGTTAAATTATCTCTTATGATAATTTTTTTTTTTGCATTATCTTTTTTTCTTTTTTTAATTTTATATTGCACGAAAGAAGGTTTCATAAGTATAAGTCAACTTTACGCTATTAAACATATTTTCGATTTAAAGTACAACATTGAATATAGTACTACTTCAGTTTTTAATTTATTACGACTTTAAAATTTTTAGTCTTCTAAAATAGGTGAAACTTTTTGTACTTTTTGTTGAATTAGAATAATTATGCACATTGTCTTATAGTGGATGTAATTTATCTTCAGTTTATGTAAAAACCGTATTTTATATTAAATGGATGCGAGTTGTTATTTTTTAAAATAGAATGGAAAGAAACTTATAAAGAAAAATAAAAAAATGAATAATAAAAATTTTAATTAAAGATGAATGAAAGTAGTACATAGAATCGTACAAGGAGAATAATGATGCTCCTGCAAGTAGGAGAATGTTGCTAATCAATTGTAATTTCCCAATGACAGCCAATCACTTTTGCATGATATATGGAAAAGCTTGTTGCTTTTTTGGCTGTTTGAGAATGAATAAGAGAGATTTTAGAGCATGTATAAAATATGAAAGTGAATTTGATTTTAAGAAGATAAATTGCTAAAAACTCATGAAAAAGAATATAAAATGCACGCACTTCAGATTTATTTTCCCCCCATTTTTTCAGTTATATATACTTGAAAACTCAAAAAGTGATTTGAGTTAATTACCGGCCAACAACAATAAGATTAAAGTTTTGCCCTTTTCGTTTATTAATCGAAACTCAACAATTTTAACAAAATGAAGATTATATATAAATTTATACATTAAATCTGAAATTAGTGTTGGATTGAATCGATGAATTTTCTTATGGCACTGTAAGTTTTCTTTTTTTCTTTTCCTCATCCCCTGGATGAATATGATTTCCTTTGAAGAAAAAGATTAAATATGGACATTGTATTAACATGTAAATTCATAAGAAGAAAAAACCACATATGATAAATGAAGGGTGCAAAATGTTGATATTCAGAAACTAAAGAATTAGCTGGAAGACACACTTTATTGATCTCATCAAAATGGGCTATTTATAGCCTTTACAAAA
>CATIWJ010190136.1:0-10964 GCA_949640765.1 Croton laevigatus
AAAATAAATTCATTTTATTTAAATATATAAGCTGAAGGACCCGTTTGAAAGGAGAAATAAAGTTTAGGGGCTGTTACCATAAACGGAAGGACTTAGATGAAAAGCCAATTAAACTTCTGTGGTCACAAATAGAAGGCGCCATAAAATTTAATGGCCAGACGGAAATTTGACGCCAAAACGCAGCTAGTTTACGCGTTTTGACGTTGAACCCGCAGAATATTGAATCAACTTGTGCCTGACCGAACCGAGTTCTTGAATCAAACCGTGTCGTCTTCTTCGCCGAAACGACACTGTTCACGCGAATCGCCAATATTTTTAAATGGTTTTTCTCCGTCGTCCGGCGACCAACGGCGGCGTTCTTGGTATCAAACTCTTCCTCTCGAAATTGCCCCTCATCCTATATCCTTAGATTGGATGAAGAATAGCCAAATTTCATGAAATCAGAGGATGAGTATTTTAATGGATTTTCGGCTGAAAATCACTTCTTCGGCCACCGTTCGACTTGTTTCTCGATTCTTTATTGCTCACCAGTCCGAGAGGAGATGATTAATGTATTTTGTTTTTGAATTTGATAGAAAAATGAAGAACACCAATTTTAGCTTTCTCTGTTAAAAATACAGAGTATTTGTTTCATTCGTTTAATCTCAATTATCACAGAGTTCAACCAATTTTTCCAGCCTACGAATGTTGAATATCATTCAACAATAGATATTCAAGTCTGCCGGCTGATTAGATAATAAAGATTCAATAAAAACTGCAGTTGAATTCAATATTCTTTGCGTAAATTGTTGAATTTTACTATTTGGTACTATTCATAACATATTTTTCGGTAATGTAAAAATTAACGAACCGCACTGTTGGATTCGTTATATTTTTCTGGTCGTCGTGGTATATTTATTTTTCAAAATAATTACACGGATGATGTACTTCTATCGGACTGGCTAGACTGCTAATAAAATTCTGTTTTAAATTTGCTAATGACACTTTTGTCCTTAACTATTTGTCTTATTTACATATAAGATAAATTACTATAATATCCTTAACTATTCTTTTTATTTACTTAAATACTATTAGTTGAAAATACATCATTTTAAAATAATCTATTTATTTATTTTATTATTATTATTATTATCATGATTATTATTATTTTATATTATTACATAAATCTCTTTTTAATTTAAAATTGATATTTCAAAAATTAGGGTGTTACAGGGTAGACCGGATTTCAACAAATTATTAGACCATGATAGAGACAAAATTTGAGAAAGTGCAAAACATGAAAATTGTAGAATTATATCTCTAGTTTATGCCTGTAAACCAATTTTGGCAAAACTCTAGTATGTAAGAAGTTAAACCTAGATAACTGAAGGGTGTGCCTTGTGCACGTCCAGAATTGAAAATGAACTTTGGCTAGCAATTTGACCAAGTTAACATCATAATTTAAGATTAAGGTAGAAGACAAAAATATTTCCCTGTATGTTAGTGAACTGTAGAAATTAGAACCAATTTAATTGGATTAGTAATGAAAGACATATAGCTAAAAAGGTAAGGGGTGTGCAGACTGAAAGTTAGAAACAGGGCAGAACTGAAATTATAACTTGGGCCTATAATTTGAAAATGTTATTGATATAATTTGGTGTTGTGATAGAAGACAATATTGTGCCCATATGTGTTATCTAACTAGTGAATCAAGAATCGTTTCATTTAGACCTTAAATGAAAAAGGTTATGACTAAGTTAATAGGCTATGCGCAAGAAGAATTTGACAAACAATAAAGTCAGAATAAAAGTCGTGTAGGAAATTATGCGTAGCTTAATTAAATCTAAAATTTATGTGAATAATAACCTTATGTGTTAGGGTTAATTAAAGTCAAGAATTAACTTAATTAGAGTTGTATAAACGAAGTTATAATAAATCAATGGAATACGCGCAAATGAAAATAAATAGTCAGCAAGAGGAAAATTAATGAACACTTAAGCTTTTATGTTGTGTGTTGATTATAAAAGTGTGATCGATTTAAATTCTATATGAGGAGTGAGGGTATAAGGAAGTTGCCGAAGTGTTTGTGGAAATTTTTATGCAGGAGTCAGTGAATAGTCACTATTACTATTCACGGATATTTGAATATGATACGGAAGTCTGACAAAATTTCTGTAAAATTAAGAGCATAAAATAGCTAAGTATAAATGAATTACGTAAAACTATTTATGAGTCGTAACGTTCTGTTTGGGCCTCATAGGCTTAAAGAAAATGTTATGTTTATGACTTGAGATGTCAAATAGACCATAGAAAATGGATTATGCATATTTTTAAATATATAATTAATACGTAATAAAGCACAATAGTGAATGGAAAACTAAGTAGAATTTCGATGATATTTGCTAAGTTAGATTTGTGGGGAAAGATATGAACGGATAGAGGACACGAAATGCAGCTGACAAGAAAATTGACGCTAAGTCAGGTTCGGTACTTTGCTTTTATTTATTGCATTTGTATATATATATGATATGATGTGGAAATGTGATTCTTTGTTTGCAATATTGTGCTATTGTTTGACATAGGTGCTATCTGTAAATAATTATTATGTTAAATTGAACTAAGTAAAAGTAAAGTACCAATTAAACATGGCGTCTAACAAGTTTAGTGTCTGCTAAACTTGTAGATTATGGAGAAATGCACCAAGGACCAGAATAATCAAAGTCGAGTCAGGTTCACCAAAAACCGTAGAATGGCATATACTGTGAAATAAAGATTGAAGATTACCGGAGCACTAGAAAGAGATAGATAAAAATTTTATGTTCAGTTTGTAATTAATGTAAATTTATCTTAATCTATTGTAAACTATGTTCTGAATACCATGTAAGGTACGATGTGGCACACTTTAGCTCGGCTAGAAACTAGTCGGGTTAAGGGGTGTTACATGCACAAGCAGCATTAAATGCTTGCCATGCAGTTGCAGATTAGGATTGTCAGGAGAATAGTTGTATTTCAAATGTTGATCTTTTGGTTGGGCCGAAATTGGAGCCCATAATCAAGGATAAAGCTCTACTGGTCAATGCACCAATGCCTCCAAATATTAGTCTAGTTATTTCACTTTTGGAGGCCTAATTATCTGACATAAAAATTGATGTAAAACCAGAAAAGGCAGTATCTAACTTGAGCCAATTTAGTAGCCATCTTCCCCCTAGTAGATCCTTCGATTTTAAAGATAACAAAGAAGCTTCATGGATTAGCCCAAGAACAATTTTTTATTATTGAAGCTCAGGAGTATGATATAAATGAAAGAGCCCAACTGAATATGGTTAATGATAATAAAATTCCTTTTCCCTTAAGTGAAATAGGCCAGGAAATGAGTAGGGATTTATAAGATGCTCAGGAGGGAGAGGGAGACTTAAATTCAAAAACATTGGGTTAACATGCTGCTGGAAATTTAAGCTCTGGGTCACAGAAAAAAAATGGAAAAGAATGGAGAAGAGTCTGACTTTTATTTCTAAAGAAAGGGGGAAAGGATGTAATGCAGAATGGAAATGGTGGAGAAAAATGTAAGGCATCCTTAAAAGAATTGGCAAAAATTGATGATTCAAACAAAAAGCAAAAGTTAAGCTTTTCTGAAGAAGGGGTGGAGGTAAATAGCCCTAAATGGTACCAGGGGGCCCCATGATGCATTTTATTTTTTGGAATTGTTAAGGTTTGAGTAATACCTTGACAGTTTAATTCTTAAAGGAGATAGTTGCTAGGTATAAACCTCATTTAATTGCCCTATTTGAGATAAAGAAGAACATGGTAAGGAAACTAAAGAATCTTTAATTTCCAGAATGTTTTTGTTGTCCCTACGAAGAACAAAGCGAGAGGGATCACGGTTGCTTGAAAAGATTGTGTTAATTACTTAATTGTTAAATATAACAGCTTTTTTGTACATTACAAGATCACTGTGAGTGGATTAAATGTTAGCTGGGATTTAATTTTTGTTTATGCGAGCCTATATGAAAATGAAAAATGTATGCAATTTAATATGCTATTAAATTACTATTCTTCCTTGTATTTGAGTTTCCTTCTAATTGGTATTTTAATTGTGTATTGTATGCGAATGAGAAGCGTGGAGGCAGCGGCAATAATAATCAGAGTATGCTTTCAGTAAATTATGGTTACAGGATATGAGCTATGTGGGAGACAGGTACATATGGAACAATAAAAGAAGGGTAATACAAATATCAAGGAACGGCTCGATAGAGGTATTGCTTCGATGGGGTGGCTTAAGAATTTCAAGGAAGCCTTTTTATAGTATCTAGAAGACAATGGCTCGAATCATAGGCCATTATTATTGAATCTCTATGGGGTAAATTAGAGACTAAAAAGATTCTTCTGTTTTGATAAAAGGCTGGTGGGCAATAAAGAAATTAAACAAGTAGTGCAGAAGACTTGGTAACATAGAGTGTCTAGTTCTGCGATGTTTAAACTTCATTCCAAACTTAAGTTTTGCAGGCATAGAATAGTGGAATGGGTACGAGCTAACAAGCCACATGCGCAGAAGAAGATTGTAGTGATTCGAAATAAAATATCCCAACTAAAAAAAGAAGCAAATTACTGCGCGGAGACCATTCGTGGGAAAAAAAAAAGAAAGAGTTGCGAAAATGGATTAATAAAGAAGAGGTCTTTTGGGCACAGAAGTCAAGAAATAATTAACTAATGCAGGGGGATAAATTACCTCTTATTTCCATTAGCAAGTTAAGCATCGAAGAAAACTTAATAGAATCTTGGGTTTGAAGAATACGCAGGGTAATTGGGTGACAAGCAAGGAGCAGACTAAGTAGGATTGTTCTTGATTATTTTGAGGAGATATATCGATTAATTTATCAGATTGGAGTATACCGGTCAGAGTCACAGAGGCCATGAATAACTTCCTAACTACAAAGGTGACTGATGAGGAAATTAGGAAGGCATCTTTCTCAATCAATCCTTCAAAAGCTCTTGGAGATGATGGTATGACTACTTGTTTTATTCAAAGTTATTGGTCTATTATTAATGTTGACATTATTAATGTTATTAAAAGCTTTTTCTATTTAGCAAAAATTCTGCAGAGTATGAATCACACTACTATTACTTTGGTGCCTAAAGCCTCTGATGTGATTACAATTAAAGATTTTAGACCAATTGGTCTATGTAATGTCATTTATAAAATTATCTCTAAAATCTTAACAGAGAGACTTTAAAGCATTATCGGGACTATTATTTCAAAAAATCAAAGTGGTTTCATCAAAGATAGACTCATTACAAATAATATTATGGTAACACATGAGATCACTCATTACATCCTGAATAAAAAGGGAGGTAAATGCTGCAATTTTGAATGAAGCTGGATGTTAGCAAAGTCTATGAATGTGTTGAATAAAATTTTTTAAAAGTGATGATGGTGATGTTGGGTTTCCATACAAGATGGATCAAATGGATTATGGCTTGTGTGACTTTAGTGACCTACTCAATTAAGATAAATGGGGAGAGAGATGATTTTCTTAAACAATCTCGAAGAATTAGACAAGGTAATCTTATTTCTCCTTTTCTCTTTCTAATATGTACAGAAGGGTTATCTTGTCACATTCACAAAACAATGAGTAAAGGATCTTTATCAGGAATCCAGTTGAACAAATATTGTTTAAATATTTCTCACTTAATGTTTGCAGATGATTCGTTTTTTTTTTTTTTTTGTAAGGCCGATTTTGGTGAAATGGCTAAATTAAAGAATGTGCTAATTTAGCTTAACAGTGGCCAAAGGATTAATCTGGAAGAGTCCAGTATTATTTTCTCTCAAAATACTCCACCGAATTCTAGAAGAGCTCTTGCAAGACATATAGGGAGAGACAAAGTGGATATTTATGACAAATGTTTGAGGCTACCGGCGTTAATCAGAAGGTCAAAAAAGGATACGTTTCAGCAAATTTGTGATAAGATCAGAGCTCGATTAATTGGTTGGAATGAAAAATTCTTATCGCACGCAGGAAGAGAGATTTTTTTAAAGTTTATTATTGCGGCAATTCCTCTGTTCACTTTTTCTTGTTTTAGAGTGCCAAAAACCTTAACCAAGGAAATAAACTCTATCATTAGTCAATACTGGTGGGGTCAAAAGGATCAGGAAAAGAAAATCTGTTGGGTTGCTTGGGAAAAAAAGTTCTTGAACAACGGTGAAGATGGCTTAGGATATAGGGAATGTGAAGCAATAAATATGGCGCTCTTAGCAAAACAAAGCTAGAGAATCTTAAAGAATCCCACATCTTTGCTGGCACGAGTAATCAAGGGCAAATATTTTCCAAATTCAGATTTTTTTTCTCTGCCAGATGTTTGGGTAATGTGTCATAGGGATGGAAGAGTATTACGTGGGGAAGAAAACTGCTTAATAGGAATCTACAATGGAAAATCAGGAATGGCAAGTATGTTTCATGTTTTTCTGATCCTTAGATTCCAAATAATAATGGTGGTATTGCGGAGCCAATTTTGTATCGATATAAGGAAATATTCTGGGTCCATCAATTAATGAATTAATAAAGAAAGGATTGGAATAGAGAAGCAGTGGAAAAAAACTTCACCACAAATAATACTCACGCCATTTTTAGTATGCCTTTAGCTAACATTGAGAATCCTGATGAGTTAACTTGGAATCACTCAAAGGATAAAGTATACTTGGTTAAAACTGGATATAGAGTTGCAGTGAAATTGCTTCATAGCAGTGTTTCAGCACAGACCATAAATTCTTTTCCTTGGAAACATTCGTGGAAGCTTAAATGCCAAGGAAATTGCAAGTGTTCATTGGTTTCCTAATCCAAAACGGACTTCCCATAAGGGAAAACTTGATTAAAAGAATTATGAGAAGTTCGGTCGAGTGTACCTTCTGTGATATCTATTTTTTCGCTATACGTTCTCAAAAGTAGTATAATTCTTATTGCCATTGGGACTTTGGATGGATTTAATCCAAGGTAATACAGCAACATCACTGTATCAAGAGACCATATAGATTGTCAATTTGGCTGGGAATGAATGGAAGAATGAGTCCTTAGTCATTTTTTTACTATGGGCATTATGAAAACACAGGAATTCAGTAATTTTTGAAGGTAAGCAGCAGAACTGTCAAGAAGTGGTGCAAAATGCTATCAAATATTGACAGAAATTTATGGAAATAGAGACCGCCTCTGTGCATTTAAGTCTACGTAATACCATGTCCACACAGTATTGGTATCCTCCAATTTCTGGGTATTTGAAAATCAATGTCGATGTTGCAACCAGTGCTAATCCAATAAAAAGAGCTATTGGAGTTATGGTAAGAGATTCCCAAGGCAAGGTTATTGACTAGAGAATAAAACATTATAATTTTATGAAAAATCCCTTACTTCTTAAGGCACTTGCTATTGGAAGAAAAATGGAGCTGGTTAAGGGAAAAGGATGGACGAATTATGTGATAGAGAGATTCAAAGACAGTAGTGTATGCAATTTATGGGCAACAAAATATACAGCATCATGCCATAGATATTATAACTGATATTAGAAAAATCTTTGACCAGAGTTGTAATACTAAGTGAGTTTTTGTTCCAAGGAGTTGTAACTTGTTTGCATAAGCTTGTTAGACATGCTTTAGATATTAGTTTTGTGTCTAATGTATATGTGCAAGATCAGTTCTACGATGTACTACTTGATTTCAAGCTTATAAAAGATCTCTGTTAAAACCGAAAAAAAAAATTATATATATATATAGCTTCAGAAACAACTATTAGTAGATATTAAGAGTATCAAATCTTTATCAGGTCAATGCATGATTATTTCTCAAGAAATGGCTATTCACTAAAATGGGGAAAAAAAATTTTGATTTGAGCATTTGAACACCAAAAATGCAAATTTAACAAATCTCATACTGGAAAGATTTGAGCTCAAATCAAAATCAAGCAAGTTATGAAACACAAGTAATGATAGAGATATATCATGTTTGAAGACAATATATAAATAAATAAAAGAGGTTTGTATGTTTAAAAAGAAACAGAAGAGGTTTGAAGAATAAAGACCAACATCCTAAATCACACACATATGAAATGCAAATAGAAACTGAAAACAGAAGCAAAATACCTATAATATTCTATAAGGTGTTTCCAGTTTAGTATCTATGATTTTTGGTTTCTCATGTTGAATCTTGATTTAGTATCAAGTGGGGAATTACAACTTTCATCTAGAATTGAAGTAGTATGAATTGTTGGCGTGGCTAGTGTTTAATTGAAAATACAGTGATTTAGTTTATATGACAGATCAACCACCCTTAAAAATCATTCCGCTTCCTGAGTGTGTTCCAAGAATCATATCAAACAAACAATGAAATATTTCCCATTCAAAACATTGCAGCAAAGAAAAGAATCCAAAAGCAGGGGGTCTGAGATCAAGACCGACCAAACATACAAATAAAAGTACCCAAACCAAAAATATGTCTTGTTTCTGACTAATCTTCATTGATAAGGGAAAAAACCATCATTGCTACCAAAAACAATTGTGTTTACTTTTATTTTCAATATTAGGAACTTTTGACGTATAAAAAAAAAAAAAATAGGAATAAAGTGGAGGTGAATTTTGTGTACATGATGAACCTTTTACAAGACACTGGCCAGTGGCCATCGTTATAAGTGTTACTCCTTTGCACACAAGTAGGTGGTAAAAGCAAAGGGTTGTTACTAGCTGTTGAAGTTAATGAAATGCAATTGAGATGAAGAAAAACAATTTCAAATGAGTATTACTCAGAGGTTAAATCTGATTGACTAGAACATGTCACACTAATTTCCACCATGAAGATTACCACAGAAAGTGCGACATACGGCAAACAGTTTTGCAAGTAACAGAAGGTTTTGCATAAGAGTTCATCTATATTTACCACAAACTTTGCTTCGTAAGCCTTTTCCACATTCTCCAAATCCATCGCATAAAAAGTTCAGTCAAAATAGCATAAACGTTTATCAAATATCACATAAGTGTGCTAACTAGAAAGACCAGGATCAATTGTCAAATCAAACGAGAAAAAATGATATAAGATCCCACCAAATTTCCAAACATTTGAATAGTGATAAACACTAGATGAAACTGAGACATTATAATGGTGGCCAAGTAAATCACAGAAAGAAAGCAAAACAAAGAAAGCAAATGGGTCTCTAATGTTTCCTCTTTTAACTTTGGTAAAAAAAACAATTCTTTCCTCTCTTAACTAATGCCTGCTACAACCATTTATCTAAAGCAATAGGAAAATTTTCCCATACCAAGGGACAATGCAAACCACATATGCTATGCCACTAAAAGAAGAAAAAGGTAAAGAGATGAGGGGAATCAATGAATAAAGATTGAAAATTCACCAGTTTTAGAAGACGCTATTTGATTGGCATATAGCCTCCTCTAACACAGAGGAAACAAACATTAACAGGCCAACACTTCTCTGATAAAAGAACATCTGGTGGTTCCCCCAAGTCAAAAAGAAATGAAGAAAGCAAAATAAAAAATAATCTTTGTTACATAGATTGCTTCAATCCCAAACTTTTTCTTATTACTGGTTACAGGTTAGGAAAATATATGTATAATCTCTTAGCTTCCATTATACAAAGTCATCAAATAAATTGAAGCAGATGCATAATTAGTATTATGAAAATATAGCTTCAGAAACAACTATTACTCTATTAGTAGACATCAAGAGTATCAAATTTTTATCAGGTCAATCCATTATTATTTCTCAAGAAATGGCTAGTCATCAAAATGGGAAAAACAATCAGGACTTGAGCATTTAAACACCAAAAATGCAAATTTAACAAATTCCATACGAAAAGGAAAGATTTGAACTCAACTCAGAATCAAGCAAGTTATTAAACACAGATCATGATAGATAGATATATCATGTTTGAAGACAATATATAAATAAACAAGAGTTTTGAAGAATAGAGACCAATATCCTAAATCATATATAAAATGCAATCGAAAACTGAAAAACAGAAACAAAAGACCAAGAATTGTCTATAGGGTGTTTCCGATTTAGTATCTATGATTATTGATTTTCTCAAGTTGAATCTTGATTTAGTATCAAGTGTGGAATAACAAGTTCTATCTAGAATTGAAGTTTTATGATTGTTGGAATAGAGAGAATGTGAGAGCAAGAAAGAACCTTCCAGAAATGGTGTGGCTAGTGTTTAATTAAACACGCAGCGGTTTAGTTTATATAACAAGCAGGATCAACCATCCTGAAAAAACATACTGATTCCTGAAAGCAAAGCCTCAATCCTAAAGTGAGATCGCATTTCTGACATATCAGACAGTGTTCCAAGAATCATATCAAACAGAAAAAAATATACTGTCATTCAAAACATTGCAGCAAAGAAAAGAATTCAAAAGCAAGGTCTGGATCAAGATCAGCCAAACATACAAATAAAAGTATCTGAACCAAAAACACGTCCTGTTTCTGACTAATCTTCATTGATAATAAAAAAAATCATTGCTGACTAAAACAATTGTATATTTTTATTTTCAATGTTAGGAACTTGCCATGTAATAAAAAAAAAAAAGGGAATAAAGTGGAGGTGAATTTTGTGAACATGATGAACCTTTTACAAGACCCTGGCCATGGTTATAAGCGTTACTCCTTTGCACATAGTTAGGTGGCAAGCAAAGGGCTGTTACTAGCTGTTGAATTGAAGTTAATGAAATGCATTGAGCTAAAGAAAAACAATTTCAAATGAGTATTGCTCAGAAGTGAAATCTGATTGACTAAACACGTCACACTAATTTCCACCATGAAGATTACCACAGAAACTAAGGCATACAGCAAACAGCTTTGCAAGTAACTGAATGTTTTGCATAAAAATTTACCATACAATTTGCTTCGTAAGCCTTTTTCACATTCTCCATCCCCATCACATAAGAAGTCCCGTGAAAAACTCAAAATAGCAGAAAAGTATATCAAATATCAC
>CATIWJ010190212.1:0-15118 GCA_949640765.1 Croton laevigatus
AGTAGGAATTTGGATCTGAAGTTGCAGAAATTGCTAAGGTACTGTCAGACAATTTAGATTCCATTTTGTTCTCAATTTGTAGTTGTTGATATATTTTATGGATCCTTGTTAGTTTTCTTTGCATTGTAGCTTTGGATTTTCATTACTTTTTCTCTTTAAATGAATGTTTATGTGGTTGAAGGTAGTCTTTTAATTAATGTAGTATGCTGCTTTTGAGAATATGGGTGGTGCACATGAAGTGTTTGATAAAAGTCCTGTCCATTAATTTTGTTTCTTCACTTGACTGTCACAGCGGCATTGGAAGGTTTAGGTCATAGAAAAAATAACCCCTCTCAACTTCTTTGAAATCCTGATAGCCTGCATTGTAGCTGATTGCATGCTTCGATCAAGCAAGGAATGTGTGGTGAAATAAAACATTTTTGCCTGCATCAAAGGTGTTAAAATATTGAATTAACTGAGAAAGCAATATAGCCTGTCAAACTGTTTACTTACTGAACAGCATAAGCACAAGGATTCGCACCACATCGAAATAAGCAAACAATTGTGCCAAACATTTTAATGATTTTACAAAATCAGTTATTCATGGAAGTTGCATTTTAATAAGATCCTAACAGCAATAATGTACAATAAAGCAATACATAGATTTTTAATTCAAGTTTAGACCGTCCTAGAAATTTCATATCACAGAATTAGAAACCAAAATGATAAAACCATCAGACAATCCCTTGATTCAAAAGTAGATGTTGGAGATTATAAAAACAAAGAACGGTATAATATGCCAATTTGTTTATTATCTCATACTAAAATCAATGTGTTCGTGTATTTATTTGCTTGCTAGATAACTCCAAAATAAACAGGAAAATCCTTCATAATCTTTTCATCCAAAGGCAGCCAAACATGTCTATCATTTTTAATAGAATCATTATAATTTACTAATAACAAAAGTGTGATGCAACCACATAAGAAGGAAAAAAGCAGTGAAAGGAATTAAATGCTACCTCCTTCAACACATCAATATTTATTTCGGATTTAGATAGCGAATCCTCAGCACAGGGCTTGACACAAGTCATTTTCAAGTGACCTCTCTTAGCAATCTTCATCTGTGATACAGCCGTTGTCCTTTTACTATCAATGCGAACAGCTCGTGTTTGCACATTGTTCACGTTCATATAGTATAGCATGGATTGTCCAAACTCATCATCTCCAAGTTTGCCCATAAATGCAACCTTACCTCCCAAGCTTGCAAGCGCAATTGCAACACTCCCTGCAGATCCTCCAGGTGCTCTTACAAATTTTTCTGGCTCCCATAATGCATCCTTCATCCTTTCATGGATTTCATAATCTAAAAGTCTGTTAGCTGGTCTTCCTGATGGCACAAAAGCATGTTGTGCAGCCCCAAAGCAACAGACAAGAGGAGGCCAACCATATGTGTAGCTGATATCCTCTCCATCATCTTTAATCGTTTCTAGGTCTATATCATTCTCACTCTCAACTTTTACAGATTCATACTCCTCTAAATCACTAGCATCAGATTCAATGGCTTGATCCTCAATATTCTCCTCCACCTTCTTAGTCTTCCTCCTCCTGATTCTTGTCTTGGTTTTATCCTCTTCCACTTTATTGGCAGCAGTTGCAGCTATAGATAATGAAGTAATGAATTTAACACTTACAAGAAAATAGCACCTAAGCCAACAATACATGCATATCCAATGATAAAGGGTCTACCTTTTTTACGAGTCCTCCTACGGGTTTTTTTTGAATCTTCGCTCAATGGAGACACTGCATTTTCCTCACTCGCTGTATCAGCATTTAAGACCAATTCAGAGCTTTCATCTGGGACATCGGATGTTTTCTTCCTAGTTCGAGATGTAGCTCGATTAGATTTCCTGGTTGTCCTCTTCTTTAAAATGACACCATTTTCACTAGGTTCTTCTTCAGGTAAAGATTCAGAAATTTTCTTTCTAGAGATAGCTGCAAGACCCCATTTATTTTGCAATCGAAAATCTTGAAGTTGAACAAAGTTGAAGGAATGGTTATTTGGGCAAGTTGAATACCATCTGCTCATATGAAAAGTCGATATTAGTAAAACCTACACGGGAAAAGATTTGAGCTTTCATCTCCTTAAAATTACTAGAATACTTAAATTGTAGCCCATGCCCATAAAAATTATAAAATTCACATGAATTGGAACGGAAACACACATTCATAACAGAAAACGAACACACTGTAGCATTTGCAAAGACAAAATATGAATACCCAAAATATCAGGTGTGGTAACAAGTCAACAGAAGAGCAAAATAGATGCGAAATTATTCTACTGTATATGCCCAATTTCAGCAGTTGGAAGAAAGTTCAGTTGAAGTAGAAGAGTTTAGTGATAAGAGAGAACCTGGGCAATGAAACGAAATGGGTGATAGAGATAGACGCCATTAACAGCAGTGAGCAAGAGCACTCCGTCTAGCAATTCTAGAATGGGGTTTATGCGGAGTTGCCACACTACTGAACTCGAGGGGTTTAAGAACGGAAACGGAACAATAGGTAACTCAACAGCAATTAGCGGGAGTAGGATTTTAATATTATCCTTTTCTTCTTTGTATAATTGCCTTCTTCTCATTTGTTATTGATAATTTCTATAGTGTAAGTTACAATTAAAACATGGGGGCAGTATTCTCCTCTTTCCCTTATGGGTGGCAAATTGTAATTATACACAGATCAAATAGATGCTTGAGGCTTATTTGCATAAGCACTATCTTAATTTTGGATAATGCAATGTTTAGTTACTTTAACTTCAATTTATAATAAAAAGATACTTTATCTTTAATTTTTGTAATAATTAAATACTTTTAACAGATTTTTAAATTACTAAAACAGGTCATAAGTGGGATGTCAAACAGGTCAGGTTGATGACCAAATAAAAAAAATAATGAAAAATACATTTTTCATCTTTACAATCTGTTTGTCACTTAAAAACTTATTAGGGTACCTCATTGTTACAAGAATTAAAACCAGGATAATTTTTTTTTTTATTTTACAAATTGAAGTTATGATACATAAATGTTATATTATCTAAAGTTAGAATACTACTATTTCAAGGACATCTCTAGGTTAGGTAGGGCTAGGGATCTCTGATTAGTCGAATGAGCCCATCCCTCTGGCCTATCATTTATTGGTCGATCCAACTGGCTGCTCTTGCATCTCCTGCGTCTCCATGGGGACCCTTCATACAAGTTTGCTGCTAGGAGCCCCTCTAGTCGAATCAATAATCAATAGAAGTCCCAATATAAGTTGTTTACTGACTCTGCTCGTCAATCAACGATCTACTGCTCCCTCTTAGTTACAGATGCCCATGCTTTGATTCGAAAGCCCTAGCCAGTGATGAATCCCCAGTGAGATCGGAGTATTGAATTCCTCCTCCCTTCGCCAGTTTGAACCTGTCCCAGCAACGAACACCTTCCTACTGCAAGGTGAGGCTTATGCATATAATTAAATTTATTAACTCCTATCCTTTCTTTTTCTAAATTTTTTTTTAAGATATATGGAAACGTGTGGATCGAACCTAAGAGATAAAAGAGTGTTTATAATTATTACTAGTTCGCTCCATCTTTCAACCTTCTAATTTTTTCTCTTTTTACATTTCAAAGAGAGATTCAAATTAATTTTTTTTTTATTTTTTTACATTTCAAAGAGGGATTCAAATTTACTTTCCATATTTAGAGATGACTAAGGTTCATGAAATTACAGTTATGACTCATGGTCAAGTTTTTCATGAACTTGAATCAGCTTGTCATTATCTATTGGCAATTTTAAACCTTTTTACACTAATTTGAATGTCCGACTCTTCTGCTGGTTCAACAAAAGAAAAAAAATTATTAAAAAGAATCCCATAAATGTTTTAACCCTTTAAAATGAATGAATTAGGATTTTAGAACTCATTTTAAATAGAATTCATTTGCAAATGGATTTATTGCTTCTGAAATGACTAAATTACAATTAAATCCTTTTTTTTTTTTTCCTTCCAAACAAGAAAAAGTGATTTACAAATGAATCCAAATATTTTTTGCCTCCCAAGGTGATTTACAAATAAATTTCACAAAATCATATGGAATTCAATTCTCCAAAAGGGGCCAGTACGCATTTGCAAAAGCCGTTTGGTTTTTCTGCCCTTCAAGTGTTGACTTAATCAGACACTCGAAGTATAAACAACATTGATAAGCATAGAAAAATAGGAAAGGAGCTTTATCGACACATTGCTATGAATGTAATGCATAAGATGAAGTTCATACCAATATTTTGAATCATAAAACGAATTTTCCAATGATTATCTATATGAATGATAGCATTCAATACACTCAGAAGGCCTTGTATTAGAGCTATTAGGAATTAGCCTACAAAACATATTTGACATAATGATCGCTTCTTAAGAGCTATTTTGTTTCAGAGCTTCAGCTTCAGCCCTTGCCATCGGGTCATCCTTGGCTTCCACTTCATCTTCCTTCTCCCCTTCCCGCTCTTCTGCCATTTTCTTTCTATGCAACTCTTCTGCAGCTTGCATTGCAGCCTTGTTCTCTGCCTGAATTCTCTCCATTTCCTCTTGTTGCTGTTGCCTTTCGAACCATGTGTCAGCATCCGCCCAAACTGCAAAGTTGAAGAACAGAATTAATCTCAACAGGTACAAACTTGATCTCTGGGCTTCCCGCCCCAGGAAGACATAATCTATGGGCCATAAGTGAACAAATTAAATTCCTAGAAGTCTGCCATATCAAGACCATAATGAATTTATTTTTTGATTGAGATATAAAGCCTGTAATCCTGCATCTAACAAAATTATCAAATTCAAGTTGACTGAAAGGATGCTATTTGCAATTTCCAGAAGCAATATTCATCGTATATATATCACTGGCAAAGAGCAGTAAAAAGATAATGCACAAATTAATGTAAACCCAAGAAAATATTTTTGACTGGGCGTGAATTTATGTTGGGGATAGGAGACTGCCCCAGGCACAATCTTACCCATGTAATATTGGCATTCAAATAGTTTCCTTTTTACACCACAATAAAAAGGTGCAGATAAATTCATCGAGTTAAATTGAAATTTCTTCCGATACACCTTAATTCGATTGGATGGAGGGTGAACTCAGGATAAAATCCCAATCAAATATGAAAAGGTTCAACCCATTATAGCATAACTTTGTGACTTCATCTAAATCATAGATAGGACACAACATATTCATCAAATCCTACACCAGAGTTTCACATCCTAGACCTCACATTAAGCACATCCATCAAGTCCAAATTAGGGTTATACATTTCTTGTAATCATTCTTATCCATCACACTGCCAAATGGAACCATCCAGCCTCTATGCAGTTGATTAAATCACATCATTTCACACTATAAATTCAGATGATTACATTGCATTAACCCATATGAAATGGAACCGTAAAATAAGAGTATGCCTCAATATCAAACAATTTCTTCGCTAGTTTTTGTAACATTCAAGCATTTAAATAATCATCTCAGTCTGAGGAAGATTTTAGCATCAAAATTTTCCACAATCTCAAGAACATATGACCGACTATTTTGTTAATTTGATCCTTCAGTTCTAAATAATTTATAAACAACTGCCAATTAGCCACTATTATGTCTAAAATGCCAAACCCCAAATTGCCATAAAAATTAAACTAAACTGAAATCAAATTCACCAATTCAAATCCCAATCCACCAAGGAAACAGAGAAGATTCTGATTAGGGTTTGAGCCTTCTATGTTCTGGGAAAAAGATGAAAAAAAAAAGCTAGAAGTATAATGACGGAAAAAGGAGGAGGAGGAGGAGGACTTACTAGGCTGGGCTGCCCAACCCTGTTCGCCACCCTTGATGCGTTCAGGAAGAGCGTAATTGACAGTAAGAACACGGCCATAGAGCTCGGCGCCGTCCATATTATCCATGGCAGCGGCGGCGTCCTCTTTCTCAAGGAAAGTAACGAAACCAAAGGAGCGGTGCTTCTGGGTAGCTTGATCCAAAGGAGTTTTAACGTCCTTAATGTCACCAAAAGGGATAAAAGCGGCGTGGAGAATAGTTTCGTTTACTTCCTCCGCTAAGCCTCCAACGTACAGTGTGTTCTTCTGCACCGGTAGCTGCAGCTGTTGCGCCATTGCTCTCTTTTTTGTGTTTCTGATTTCTATTTTGCTTTTACTTCTTTTCTAACAAAAAGATTTGCTACAGTATCTTAAACTTTGACAATGTTTTGATGTTAAAATACCAAGTCGCAAACTTAGTTTTATAATAATCTAATAGGATTGGCTTGGTCGTGAGGTAATGTCACTAAAGACCAAAGTCTCATATTCCTCTTAGGGTAACTAAAAAGGAAAAAAAAAAAAAAAGTTTTATAATAATACCCAAAACTCGAAATAGAGGGGTATTTGAAATTAAAATTTTAAATTTTAAATTAGTTAGTAGGATGAACAAATAATAATTTTTACCCCAAAAATTAGTCATAAAATTAACCAATGAATATATAAAATAATTAGTAAAATACTTTTCCAAATCTTGAGTATCTCCATTCCAATACTAATGTGAATTATAGTTGAATATGCGTGGATAAGTAGGTTAATTTAATATAATTTTTTTGGAATATCTAATTTATAGCTTTATTAAACACTTATATATTTTTTTAAAATATTGTTTTACCTTTTTTTTGTGTCATTTTCTTTTTGTTTTTAAGTTAAGTGTGATTGTAAAATTAAAAAAATCAATCCATTTGATTTTTTTTTTGGAAATAAATTTATCTGTATTTTTTGAATAAAAAACTTAAATATTTAACAAAATCATAAGATGTGGATCCAAAAATATTTAGTATTATACATGAGGACTAAGAGTAACAATGTAAACATTAAAAAAAAAAGGTAATTATATAAAAATATAGGGCTCAAGCATATTTTTTTTCCTTTATTGAAATTAAAAAAAATAGTTCGTCATTTTATTGAAGGTTTATATTTCTTTTTTTCGTTCAAAAAAGAAAACAATAAGTTGTCTATTTTTAATAAAGAATTACACTACCTCTGTCAAAATATAGAAAAAAATTGTTAATCCTCAAGAATTAAGCAAATATAAAATTTTATTTAATGAGAGCTATTATTTTCAGAGTAACATTTTCTAATACCTAAAGAAAGTTAAAGTTTATAAAGCGGTGATTGTTCTATAAATAGCAAAATATGCTCTAAAATAGAGCTATCCATGAAAATAAATTTTAACTAATTATATTTTTTGTTCTTAAAGGTCATATTTTAATTTTTAACTCATTAAAAAAGCGCATATTCGTTTGTTTATAAATTATTTATAATTTATTTATATTACATTTTTATTCGTTTATAATTAAAAAGTGGCTATTTGAAATTATTTTTAAAAAATATAATCCTTTTGAAATGTTGTAAAATTTAATGGATTTTTTATGTCAAAATCCCTATCATTAATGACGCCCATTACAACAGTTGGCAAACAGTAGAATTTAGCATTTCCAAATGTTAAAATAATAAATTTTGTTTTTTATAACGTGAGCTGATGAAATTTTTAAGATAACACGTAGTTGCTTCTAAACAAGTAAATTCTATCCAAAAATATAATAGTTAGTGCTCAACATGTTTTTAAACCTATAAAAGGTTCCTCTCTGGTGTAGGCAAGAAATTCAAACGCAGTTAAACATGTCAAAATATTAAAAACTATTAGTAAACTCTGGTAAAGCCACAGCTTGATAAATTTGACAATGGATGTTGCTCAATACATAATAAGATAAAACATAAAAATAAGAAAGAAAAAGTTCAATAACATTATGAGACCTATGTATCATACCATTTTTTTATATATTGATAGTAGTATTAACCCGTAGTTAACCTTCAAACGCAAATCGCCTGAACTCTAGTTATCCTGTTTATTACAACCCAAAATCTTTCTTCACCGTCAGAACTAATTTGCTCTCACCATTGTTCCCAAGTCTCTCTCCATCACGCTGCTACCCACTTCATAACCACCGACCATATCACATGCTTTGAGGTCTGACCACCATAGCCCTAGCCCTAGCACATCTCACCATTCTTCATTCCCAAATCTTGCACTTCTTATCTGTTTCTTCATCTTCTTCTTCATTCTTCACCAATCAAGACCAAACCCTTCCTTTCTCCTTCAAATAGCAAGAAAAGAGACGACAAGAAGAAAGGTACTGTAAGATTCCACATCAGATATTGATTGAAATTTAATATAATATATAAGTTAAATCAACTAATTACTTAGTCAATTTAGTTAACCATTTTAAGTAAGTAAAAGAGTTTGCACATGAAATCGTTGAGTTTGTAAAAGAATCGACTATGAGGCATTTGATTTTTCTTTTTTCTTTTTAATAACTTATAGGTGCATATTGAAATTGATTGTTAAAGCTAATGATCTAGATTATTTTTCACTATATTTCAATTTTGCATGGGATATGCATATCTCCTTCCAATTTTACTCTAGCTTTTCTGGTTTTTTTAGATTTCAATGCTGGACCCTTTTTTGCTATCTAATATCTAATTCTGAGCATTTGAACCCCATTCTTAATCCTGTGATGGTTGAATATAATTGTGTATGATGACGCATATTTTTTGCTTGTTAATTATCATAGTGATGGCCAGAAAGGAAGGAAGGAAAGTGGTGGTGATGGTGGCTTGGTGATGACGAAGAAGCATAAAGAAATGGTGATGGTGGCGGCGTTGTGGAAATAATTTTTATTTTTCGCTTAATTATCATTAACATCTATATTTTGAAACTTCACCATCTATTAACGCTCTTCGATTTGTCGCTTAATTCTCATTAACATCTATATTTTGAAACTTCAACATCTACTACAGCTCTTCAATTTGTTTCTGTCGTTTTGAAACTTCAACATCTACATTTTGAAACTTCAACATCTAAACATCTATTAACTCGCTTCCGTTTGTTTGTTATATACACTCCGTTTGTCCCATTCAACAAGGTGCTTGTGTTATTGCTATTAGTATGCTGAGGAGGCTAATGTAAAAAAATGGTATAGCACGGGTCTTATAATAATATTGGCCGAAAGAAAAAGAAATCCATAAAGCCAAAGCACCTTTTTATGAAAAGAAAACATCAAAAAGTATTCATCTGCAAGGTTTTTTTAGCATAAATATGAAATGGGATTTGCCTCAATGTTCTGATATGATATTAATAAATCGCATAAATATGAAATGGGATTTGCCTCAATGTTCTGATATGATATTAATAAATCATAACATTGCTTTGTAAATCCATTCATTTTCTAACATGTATCAATGAGTTGTAAAATAATGATGGGCCGCTAATATCAAATTTATCAACCTAGTTATCCAAAATTGTGACTATAATGTCTTCTCAAATGTCAAGAAGACAAAAATTTTGATTCGATTTACTTCTTACGCAAGTATAAGAAGCCAACAACCACAGAGATACCAAAGATGGCTGCCGGAAGTGCCCAATATTGCTTTGTCAAATCCTTGAGCTTTTGGCCATACACTGCTGCAGGTTGTTTCTTCGAGGAAATTTCGAGTTCTGGGATTACCGTGGCAGAAGGGTCAACCTCGCCAATGCAGAAGGTTGTTAGTAGCTCCCTTGCAGTTATGCTATGACCAGCATCTTCAAATTCATCTGTAGCATCTTTCCCTTCAATCAAAGTACAAGCACAGTTATTCATAACTAATTACTAAACTGTTGATAGTTGACTACTTTATTTACAAAGTGAAATTTTCGGTGATGCATTTTATTTTCACAGGATTGAAAGATAAGAACAATACCAGCTGTGGCAAGGACAACATCATCTCCACCCGGGTGTTCATCCAAATAAGAACTCACATCATATACCTGGTACGGACAGGAGAAAGTGAGAAAGGAAATATTATGCAAAATATAAGATATGAGAAAGTGAGGTTTGTGTTTTCTTCATGAGATAAGATATGATGATCATGTCACCATGAAGAAAATGCAAATAATCAATTACATTGAATGGTAGAAGTCCTGGCAGGTGTGGACCACTATGCTAATCACCAATCCCATATAGTGTTTTAAGCAAATTCAAAATTGAAGGCATCCAGAAATGGGCTTCTTCTTCGACAGATAGGTAGGTCTTAAAGACTTAGAAATAGGACTAGTTCAGACTTCTGAGTTGCCAAGCAAGGAGTAATTTATCTGAAACAGAATCTATTTGTCTAGAAATCCTACTCAAGAACAGAAGTCCTCCATTTCAGGATAGGATAACTGGAAAGACCCTTGACAACTACAAAAAAAGTAATGTAGCGTAGTATCTCACTAGTCCCAGGTCACGTCATGTTAACTTTTGCTACCCAAACGAAATCATAGAGGCAGAGAAGTACCAGGACTCTTTTCATTGACCCTTCAAAGGGTTAAATAAACAAGAGAAAATCAGATAGGGGTCTCTTACATGAACGTAAACTTACCAAAGATAGGCTAGTATTGAAAATGGACAATGTGTCTTTGATACCTTTCTAAATAGAGCAAAGTGTACTCTTGTTGAACTATTTTTCGGGATGCTACTATAAACGGGCACTATTCTATTCAACCACACTAGCAAAGATCTAGTTTAGCTACAAACCAATTTAAGCCAGCAACTCCTAGTGCATACTGGAACCAAACACTTACAAACTAATGCTGACCCAGACTGAGCCTCTTATGGTCATATTATTAGCAGTATATGCCTGCACAGAATCATACATACATGAATCAAGTTTTTGTTCTTTTGTTTCACTAAACTACCCAAGGAAAAAATAGAAAGGAGCAAAACAAAGCCTTCCATCAGAACAAATTTACTAAGAATAGGAAGAAAAATGAATGAATACTGCAACTAAATTTCTACAATCAATAGAATATACTCATTTAAATTCAACATTACAGACTTCATAAAAAGACTTTAACCTCTTGAATAAAGAATTAATTATCTCAAACTAACAAACAGCCACCTACCGCATGTATCTGCATAACCAATCTTTCCCAAGCCACATTAAACATTGTTAATTAAAACTTTTTTATGTTCTAAAAGGTGAAGCACAGTTCAAAATATAGGAAAACGACAACAACCCAGATCTAAAAACAGACCAATACACGAAACCCAGAAAGAAAATTTTTCAAAATAATTCGGAAGACAAAGGAAATAGATTACAATTAAGGAAAGGTAGAAAAAGTTGTGAAAAGGTACCTTGCCATCAATAACGATCCAACAATCCTCCTTAGTATTGTGTTGGGCGGTTTCTTGGATTGAATAAAGCTTGGTGAGAGTAGGCATATTGATAAATTGGTCAATTTCCTCTCCTCCGCTTTCTTTTGGTGTCTAACTGAAAAATCTGTCCCTCCGCTGAATCTATATAGGACGATTGCCCTTAGCCGGCCGGCCTCAGCCCACTCCCTTACCTGACTTTTCGTGCGCTCAAAGGATGAGAAGAAGCTGTAAAGCGTTTTAGTTAGTTATGCATACAACATCACCTGCCTCAGGCTCAGCCCAAATATAAGCCCAATATACCAAAACCCCTTATCAGTTTGACGGGCCGGGAGTCAGACTTGAGCCTTTACAGTTGATCCAATTATCATCTTAATATTTTTTGGGGTTGTTTTGGAAACTGTCAAAAATGTTGGCTCAAAATCAACGTAGACCACACCAAAGTTTTTAAAAAGTAAAAAAGCACACTTTAAAATTAAAAAGAATCACCGGCGAATCACTAGAAGCCGGAGAAATCGTCAACCCTAGATTGCAGTGCCGCCGTGAAAAATCGAAACAGCAATATTTCGTTTGGTTCCCGTTAAGTTTCAGGTGGTTAGTGGATGGTTTTCTTCGAGTATCAAGCTGCTGGCAAGATTCCAAGTAGTTTTTGTCGAGTTTGGATGAAGAATCCATCCATTTTTAGATAGTTTTGCCAAAGAAGAATGTGGTTGCGGCTGTTGTGATTTTGTAGTGGATTTCTTGATTTTCCGTCCCGTTTCAAAAGTTCAACATGTTTCTGATGTGATTCAAATCAGTACCTGGTCGAAATTTGTTCAGTTTACATTGAAATGTGGCTGGAAAAATAGGTTTTCGCTTCACCAAAAAAGGAGGAACACCGGAAATAGTTGTATACCCATCATTTGTTCAGTTTACATTGAAATGCAGCTGGAAAAGTAGGTTTTCGCCTCACCAAAAAAGGAGAAACACCGGAAGATACCCTCTGTACACTCATAAAAAAAATGACATTTTTTTCCCCAATTTGGTGGCATAAAAACCTCCAAAAATCTTATTTTTCATTATTAGGTTGTTTTTGTATGTTTTGACTATTTTTTGGCTTTTGGTGTTCTTTTTTGTATATATCCCTATTTTCCAATCTTTTATGGAAAGTTCAATGTAGTGATGATAATCATCAAATTATGAATCTCATATCCGTTCCTTCAAATACTTTATTAATTGGCTCTTAATATTTTCTAATTAAGAGTCCGTTTGGTTTAGCTGTTCATATAAGTGAATAGCTGATAGCAGTTGCTGATAATTGATAACTAGTGCGGATATTTGATAGCTGATTCGGATTAGTATTTGTTAAAAATTTATTAGCGGTTGCGGTTACGGTTACAATGTGAAATTAACAGCAAGGGAATAATTTAGTTATATATAATTTCAAAACATACCTTTCGTATTCTCTTCCTTACAACTCAACTCTTCATTTTCTTCTTCTTCCTCATGGTTTCTACTCTAATCACTACTGTTGCTTTACTGATAGCCTTAATTTTTCAGTATTTTATAATCACTAGACTTGCTTGCACTAATGGGCAATGCAACGTCTTAACAGTTGACACTAATGCCCTTTATTTATTTTTTGATTTGAATATTGAGTTTAATTTTTTATAGTGAGTTTATTTTTTACCGTGAACCTGATGGGCAATGGGAATTTTATGTTTAGGAAAATTTATTTTTGTTTTAAATGATAAGTATGTATGTTTAATTATAGGAACCTGCTATAGAGACTTTAAAGGAAATAGAAGCCTTTCTGGGCATAATAATGAAAAATAAACAAAGGACCATTGTAACAATTACAAATAAAAAAGGGTAAACAAAATTCTACCGAATTATTATAAATAGATAGTCAGATCCTTCTTCTTCTTCCCATCAGTTGGTTCCCAGAGCTCGACTTCCATGTCAACCTTTCCTACGGGCATCATCGGCATTCCTCCTATGCCTACTAAAGGTGTCTTTGTCGTCCTCATTTCCGCATCATCAATATGGAGCCTCAGGAACACATCAGAAGTGAAGAGGTTAACAACATTGCCCTCATCTACTAAGATTCTCATCACATGTACTGCCTCCACTCTTGCCCTTGTGACTAAGGCGTCATTGTGCAAGTGCAGGATGTGAAGATCATCCTCCTTTGAGAAAGTAATTGTGTGCCCCTAGCCTTCGGGAGAGATACTACTAGCTACATCTCGTTGAAGGTCTTCTTCCTTTTTTACATGCCATCATCGTTCGACTTGGGCTCATATGAGGGTGTTGTTGTGGGCAGCCCCTTGAGGGGAACGCATGCCCACATGGCTTAAATGTGGCCTATACCTAGTTGTACAGTATCCTGAGTAGGTTTGCCACCACAAGGTTGGCAGGGTATTTATTTGTCATATCTAAGGTGCAAGGTGTGTTTGGAATACGAAGGATTTTTACTAAACCTAATGGAGTTGCAAGAATATCCATCCAGTTGGTCAGGTCTATCAGGGGAGAGTTATGAGTTTTTGTAAGTGTAAGGGTAGCTTTGATTTGATTGGATGAGTGAAAGGTTTGGGAGGACCAAAGTCCTTGACGGAGCGAGTTTTGGGACACATAGAATGAACATCAGATAGGCCGTACTCCACACTCACTGCACCAATTATTAACTGCTAAAATTTATTTTGGGAAGAGAACGGGAGAATACTGGATTTTTCAATCCTCTCCATTAGTTGGAGTTTACCCCTATTTATACAGGTATTATTCGACTATGGGCCTAATGTCTTTCCGTTAGTATTTATAATGTATTTGGACCTATGTGATGGGCTAGGCCTAGTACATTATATTTTTGGAGTGTAACAATACCTCTTGGCTAGGTTGATCATTAGACCGATATGCGTGTTCGCCTAAAAATAAGTTCAACAACGGCTACCTGCAAGTATACGGGGCTATTGAAGCACAATGGTAAGCACACAAGGTCGTATTCACAAAGGAATTGCAAATTGAAACACACATAATTCAAGTATAAACAAAAAAAGCTTAAAAGAAAACAATTTGATTATGAATTGTAAAATGAAAAGCTTAAATTTGAAATTAAAAGTAAACAACGACGAAAAGCAATAAGTTTGATGCCGAATATGAAAAACGTCTAGGGTTCGCAATTCGTAAATTAATCATCTATGAGAATAAAATTACCCAACTTAATTATTTTAAAGATATCAGTTTCCGAAAAGTCGACGATAAAAAGAATTTTAATAACTCTCGTATTCATAAAATTCTTTTTATCAAAACCAAATTCTTTACTTGAAACTTGTATCTCTAATTCATTTCAAGTTCTTAAATGGATGTTTTCCATAAATGAACTCAACTCCCGTTATCCATTCAAATCCCAAATTAGACAATCGAAAGCAACTCAATCATCCGAAAGCGATCAGTCAATCCGATTAAGAAAATTAAAACAATTAAATTGGGATCAAAGTTCAACGTCTCATATCATAAATTATTTCAAGCTCACCCTAGACAAAAATTAATTTAGCTCATAACCAACCTTTTAACAACTTCAACAAATCCAAACAAAAAGCATAAAACAAACGAAAATAACATTTCCAAGAAAATCAACTCACAATATAAATCTCAATTTCAATCTTAATCTAATAACAAAAAGTATATAATCACAGCACAATCTCAACAAGAACAATCAACAGAAACTAGTTCATCAATATTATCTCAAACTAAACACAATTGATTAAAAGAAACAGGAACGAAAATAACAATAATTAACCAGATTTAGATGTCAGACGTGAAGATCCAGCTTTCATTTCCAAATCGGCCGGCGTCCAGATCGGCGTTCAACATCAGTCCAAGTCGTGCTTCTGCA
>CATIWJ010190220.1:0-30995 GCA_949640765.1 Croton laevigatus
TATATATTCCAAAAAGTGCTTTGTAAGGAAAAATTACTTCTCTTGTGGCTGGTTCTCTGCTACAATTACCATGGAACTGAGACATTCATATGCTCATTGTCTCTTGTCAATTAAGAGAAAACATCAAACTACAAGTGCAGCCAAAAATTCCTTCATTTATTGAAAAATTTCCATCAAAACCAGAGTAAAAAATGATAGAACTATCACAGCAGTTGCATTATACTTATCAATCAATATATCGTCCCTCAGAAAATTTAATCAATAGCTCTAAAAGTAAAGTAAGTTAGACATCAAAATAACTCAATTAGAAGCTCCCAGACCCATTTAATGAAATAATGCATTTAGAACCTCAATTATCAACGAAATATTGCATCTTGCACATTTCTTCAATTAAAACCAGAAAAAAAAAAAAAGGAATATGAGAATTTGACTAACCTGAAGAAATCGAAATCCGCTGCAACTTCAAGCTCTCTATGGTAAGTCACCTCATGAGGGTAGCTTGACCTAAAAATCAATCAAAAGAGAAGTAAAATCAGGAAGAGTAAATACTGGTTCCCACAAGAATATACTAAAATAGTTTGTAATCTGGATAATTATAACCGACAAATGTTCTTCTAGTCTTAATTTAGTAATTAGAACAACGATAGAGAAAATTTGAGAAATCAGACGTCGTACCAATAACCATCCATAAACGGGAATCGTAGCATGTTGGTGGTCTATCTTCGTTGTCGCAGATCTCAAGTCAAGGCAAATGAGAAGGTCATGACTCCGGAGATCGACATCGATCGAAGCTAGGTAGTCAACAGCAACGTCTCCAAATCATCCATAAAGGCTGCCGCGCTCATCGGCTCCCAAAGCCACCGCTACTCTTCTCGGAGCCATCGGTGCTCCTCCTTTAGCCACCGCTATTCCTTATAAAGCCAGAGGATGACTTTGATTTACAAAGAACAGACGAGAATGAGAAGAAAGAAAATAGGAAAATGAAAAGATAACCGTAGGGAAGAGAGATGAAAGAGAACACCAATAAAAAATTTGAAAAAATTTGGATGTATGTATAGTTACTGTACAGTAAAAATAGGGAGTATTAGTTATGTCATAAATTTTTAGTAAAAAATATTAGTTTTGTCAAAAAAAAAATAAAAGAGTATTATTTTTGTCAAAAAAAATTGAAAAGAGTATTATTTTTGTGTTTTTCCCCTTAATTTTTTGGAGAAATATACAAAATAATGGGGTTTGTTACTTGTTAGGATTAAAATTATACTATCTCCCTTCAAATTTAACGGAGACTTTTACTATTCCCCTCTCATTTTTTTTCTCCTTTTTTTTTTCAAAAATTGCTTCAAAAAATATGAGAGAGAAGATGTAAATTGACAGACTATTTTTGCACGTGGTCTGTAGATTTTTACAAAAAAAAAAGTGATTGTAAATCACCAAGCAATGAGTTGGAAGAGGCGAGAATCATCATTTTTTGTGCGCCTTTATTTTTTGGCTGCAACATGAAAAGAAGGCGGGACTGTGTTTATTGAAAGAGTGAAAATTTTGGGGCATTATGCACCCAATATTTGTACTCTAATTTCCCCCAAACCAAAAATTTTTGAAACTTTTAAAAACAATATTTTTCAAATTACGAAATGCCTTTAACATAGAAATACTATGAAATCAAGCAGTAAACATACTAAAGCAACATAGAAAATGAATGGGGAAGAATTTGGAAATGATGTAATCCTAAGTGTTGGACAGAAAAAACCAAGACATTTGTCATTGATAACTAAAACTCTAATGCATTCATTTGTACTCCAAAAACTTAAGGAATGTGTTCGGACCAATGAAATCATCTCAGAAGTTGCAACCCAAGTTCTCCATATGTATGGAAACTTATTTTAGGATCATAGCAAAGGGAAAGAGTAGTGATTCAGCACCCAAAGTTGAAAATAGGAGATGGAAAAGGAGACATGTAAATCAAGTTGCTTTGAAGGCCATTTCTCTATCTAGAAGGCAGATAGTAAGATGTCTTACTGCTGAGATGGGTGCATCTTTATCATTTGTTTAGAGGTGGATATAGAGAGGAAGAATTAAGACTCATGCCAATGCAGTGAAACCTTTACTTAGGGAAGAAAATAGAATTGTTAGAGTTAATTTCTGCCTTTCAATACTTGATCAAGGCACATTACTTGATAATCCTTATTTTGTTGGAATGTACAATATTATTCACATTGATGAGAAATGGTTCAACATGTCTAAAGAAACACAAAAGTATTATCTATCGGTAGATGAAGATAAACCTTTAAGAGTTTGCCAAAATAAGAAATTCATACCAAAAATTATATTTTTCAGTATCACAACAAGAATTAGGTTTGATGCCAACGGGACTGTCACATTTGATGGTAAAATAAGAATTTGACCATTTTCTATCACTGAACTAGAAAAAAAAACAAATAAAAAAATAAGGAGGCTAGAATTATGGTTACTAAACCCTTGGCATCTATGACTAAAAAGGTTGTTAAATCAATGATTTGACAAAATTGTTGCCTTCTATTAAGGAAAAATGGCCGCAAGCAAGCCTAAGTGCACCCATTTTCATTCAACAAAATAATGCTAGATTTCACATATCTATCAATGATGTCTTCTTCAGTCAGGCAGTTAAGGATTTAGGAATGGATATCAGGCTCATGTGTCAACCCCTAAATAGTCCGAATTTGAATGTACTTGACACAGTTTTTTCAGGGCAATTGATGCTCTTAAGTGCAAAAAGGCACTCTCATTTATTGATGGCTTGATTTCTGCAGTAAGTAATGCCTATGTATCATGTTCTCCAATTGCAATGAACAATGTTTTTTTGTCTTTACAAAGTTGTATGGGTACGATATTGAAATATAAGAATGTAAATAATTACAAGAAGCCACATAACAAGAAGAATAAATTACTTGCATAAAAAATATCTCCCCCTATTATGTCAGTAGAAGGAACAATTGTCAAGGATGCTGCAATTGCTGTGTAGCATCCTTTTGCAACCATATTCTAGTAAAGTGTGGAATAGAGGAATTGGTTTTGGTTACATTATTTTAGACAATATGCATTTTGTTTATCTCACATGGTACAATTTTTTATTAAATGCACCTATGTTTTATAAGGCATACTTTTGATAATGTAAATCAGCAATACTTTTGTAAATGTGATGTAAAAAGCATACTTTTAACTGTGTACTTTAAAAGTTACAATCTTTATGCACTCTTCTTTTGGATAATACTTATAAAGTGATTTGTTAATAGATTGGTGTATTAATGACAAATATTATGTGTAATGATGGATGAGATCAAACAATGAAATCAACAAAGCAACAAATATACTTAACCAATCAACTGTTCCATAAAAAAGAAAAAAATAAAAAATATACAAAACAAACTTAAAAATAGAAAATTGAGCCAGAAAAAACTATGGATGTGTTTGATCATCAGTAACTGCACCATTCTCCCCCAACTTGCTACCACCTACAGAAGATGCACCTTTCTTATTCAAGTATAAATTGTTAGATGCAAGAAGCTCAGAAGTTTCCATCGTATTGAGTGAATCTTCACGTGGAAGTGGAGTGCTTTGATTTTCAAACCAGGATTTAATCTCTATTCTTTTGAACAAGAGATGATCTGGATAAGTCTTCTTGACAACGTTGCCTTCATCTGCCTGAGATGTATCCTTCTTTGCAGAATCAGGGTCTTTTTTTTACATTTTTGGTTGCATCTACAACTCTATATGCACCTAAAGCAGTGACACCAGGACGGTTAGTAGCTTCCTTCGAAGGGAAAATCAAATCCTCTGAAGTATTAGGGATATCATCTTTTAATTTCTCTATAAGCTCAACAATTTCTTAACTTCTATAACATTTGTTTTAAGTTCTGCAACATTTTCTTTCATTATTACCAGAAGTTCAGGTTACATCTCCATTATTTCTGCAACATTTTTCTGGAGATCAGATGCAAAGTCAAATGATGCACCTGAAATCCCTTTCTTTTTGGGCTGATTTATAGTTATAAACTCATCTTTTTCACCCAAAATGATCTCATCTTGGGGTTATACATACATTTGTAGTATCTACCCATGTAGCTTACTCTGACAATGTTGCAGTGTCCAGATAGAGGGAGTTGATAATCTCATTCTCCTTCAATTTCTCTTCTTTCTCTCTTTTTAAGCAAACACACTCATTTTTAATCAATGTAGATACTAGTCTTGCATAGGATAGATGAACATCGTTTTTCCTCGCTTTGTAATAATCTTCTACCATAACATTTACAGCTCGCATAATATATATTCTTTAGCATAATGCTTAGAATGTTAACTTTTTGGCCGTTCATGAAATGCCATATGAGTAACTGCTCATCCTTTGTAACACTATCTTTGGAACCCATCTTTGGAATGATTTTTGAAGCAATAATCATATGGAGCAGTCTCGAGATAGCCTTCAATCTAGTCTCAATTAACTTTCTATCACTTCTATCCTGTGCTAAATGTTCAGCAACAAACTCAAGCGAAGAAATCTCAAGAGGAATCGTAGAATCCTTTATGAATTTATCATAACCTATAGCCTCAAGATTAATCAACTTAGAAATAGTTTTAACATTTATCCTAATATCAATCCCTTTAACCAAAAAATTAACAGTGACAATCACCTCCTTATTCTCTAATTTATGACTCTCAACAAACAAATTAGCATAAAAAAGTTTAACTAGCCTAGGATAGTAAGGGTTATCCATTGAAAATAAATGATGCAATTTATCATAAAAATATGTAGACAAGTCCATACCAACCTCAAGCAGAGAAGGAAAATCAACATTCTTTTTAACCAACAACTGCTCCCTGAGCACAATCTTATTAAAGAAATTTATTCTTTCATTGTATATAAATTCATACCTGTCCCAATCGTATACTTCTTCCTCATTCCCTTCATTGCTTGAAGGGTTAATAGAAACTTCTTCGATTTCTTCCTCCTCGCTACTGGCTTGATGCGGTTTCTTCTTCTTCTAAACAATGACCTTTTTAGGGGCGGACTTTTGTTTTCACCCAGCGGAAGATGCAATAGCCTTTCCCTGTGATTTTGAGGGCTTCGTCCCTTTTTTTGTTCCCTTTACAGCTTGCTTTATGTGAACTCCTTTAATACTTACTACCCTTTTCGCCCTGGGTTGTGGGGAGATTGGGTCGCTACTGTCTCTTTCAGCCTCTATACTTATGGATTTCGGTGTTTTCTTAGCCCTAGGTTTTCTTCTGCTCACCATTTAAGAAGTTCATTGGTGGCGTTTAGGCTTACTTGGCGATTGAAGGTGGTTTTCCAACAATTTTCAAGGAAGTGTTATTACTCAAACACTATGATAGAGCAATTACGGTTGAGTGTTAGATGGTGCATATTTTTTCTAATTCTTTAAAGGCTAGAGTTGGAGGGATTTGAAATTTTCATTTTTCACCTTTTCACAAACAGTGCCAATTTTCAGATTTAGGCGTATTTTGGTATAGTTATTTCTGTCTTTTTGCTAATTTTGGGTGTATATTAGTTCGTATGCATCATTTTAAGTTTTTTTTTTTCGTATGCATTTACTATCCACTTTGCACCATTGTATAACGACATGCAATAAATTGCATAAGCAAATTTTGGAAATGTTGGCCTCATATTTGAAAAAACGCATCCGTATTAACTACACCTATAATCTAATTATTCTTTCATTTAATAACACCTTTTCTTCTCTCTTCCTCTATGACACTTGCTGCACTTGTTTGATAGCCAAATAAAAAATTTATTTTTATTCCCCCAACACCACTATAAGACAAAAAGAATAATTATTCTAATTCAATAAAAATACTAAAAGTCTTACTTCTTTTGAAACTAAATTTTGCCCTAACGTGTCAATTAATAATAAACAAAGGTAGTATACATTTTCTAAAAACGAACAACCAAAAGAATGAAAAGCGAAAAATGGTGGTACTGACAAAATTTGGGTTTTGGAGGCCATTCTTAGTTAAAAAAAAAGAAAAAAAAATTTGAAAATCGACCAAAGTCGATAGAATGCATAGACGCATAAAGAATGAAAATCGCTAGAATTCAACTAGATACGCCATCGCCATCGCCATCGCCATCGTTCACCACCGGGAAGTAGAAGATCGAAAGCTCTGGAGCCATCACTGCCGTCAGCCAACCTCTGACTAATCTAAGACCATCAGCAACCGGTCTCAGTCGGAAGAGTATCATGGAGGCTAGAGTCGACACAAGAAATAGTGGCTGAAAGTGAAAAAAAAAAAAAAAAAAAGTCAAGTTGTGATATTGGGTTGCAGGTTGGATAAATTTTCTGATGCCATTATGATAGTTTTGAAGGCATATTTAGACTCACTGCTTCAAGACCAACTTTTTGGTATAATTATTGGTCACTTTCGTGACTTTTCCAGTGACCAATGCAAAATGAGGCCCGATCAGTTTTTAGAAATTTCCGGCTAACCTATGCATAAGGGCATATTTGGACTTATATATATATATATATATATATATATATATATATTGCTATTTTTGTAGCTTATAATAGGTATATTTAGCAGCTAAGTGTCATATTTCTGGTCAAAAACCACTGGAAAATGTGAAGAACCCGAGAATGGGAAATGATAGTTTAGAAATTATTGAACTTTTAATAGAAGGATTAACTAGTCTAATTAAATAAAATACATTAAAAAAAAAAGTCTAATTTCTAAATATTGAAGACAAAATAATATAATATGTTAAATATCAAGGACTATTTTGTAATTTTTCTAATTTTTTACTTTTTGAAAATTCGAGTATTCATCGAGTTATGGATAGAAGAAATTCAACTTACAACTTTCACTTTCACGAAGGTAAGGTGACAATAACTACATTTAGACCTGCAGTGACAAATGTGTGGTGCTCAAAACTGTAGGGCTTGAGTTTGAACCTAGAATTCTCCTCCCCAATTTAATATTGGTGGGGGGAAAAAAACCCCTCTATTTAAAAGAGAAGACGAACTTAATTTCTGATTTCATGGTGATTCTATATTAAATAATTCTATGTGCTGAAAATGTAGAAACACAACATGTATTATAGAAAAAAAAAAAAAACAATATGAAACTGAATCAACAACCACAAAATATATATATTTTTTTAAAAAAGAAAGCTTGAGTTTAATAATAATAATAATAATAATAATAATAAGCACGTAGAGGAGAGTGGCACCATGTTTATGGACTCACAATCTCCTTTTTTTTTCCTTTAAGTTCGTCTTTGCTAGTCCTTTTTAAATTTGGTTTTATTGTTTATGATTGTAGAACTTTATTAAATTTATTACATAATATTAGTTATAGATGGATTCGTAGCCAGGCTAATAGAGAGCTTAAACTTTAGCTAGAGCTTCTATTCGCTATACTCATCTATGATCTTGGATTACTGTGTATTGTTGAGTTTTATTAATGAAGTTTCCAGGTATTTCTATTAATAATAAATAAATAAATAAATAAAGTAGAAAAAATGAAGCATAAAATATGGGGCAATTTTAGAAGTCAACTTAATAACAAAAATAGGATGTGCGTTATTAAATGGGAAGAAGACAAGTGTGAGGAAGGGCAAAATGGAAGGATGAAGAAATGAGAAATTTGTGGATCATAAATGGTTAGTATGGTTTCATGCCAAAACGATCCTTTGATATATAAATGGAAGAAGGAATCATTGACAATATCAAAAACTCAAAAGAGAAAAAAAAACTAAATTTAAAAAGAAAGAAAGAAAGAAAGAAAAAAAAAGGGTGGTATGATGAAGATGCTATTAGCATGGGTGATGGCAGGGACACTACTTATGTTGGGGGTTGAAGGTGAAGATCCTTATTTGTTTTTTACATGGAATATCACTTACGGTACTCTCTCTCCTTTGGGTACTCCTCAACAAGTCATTCTCATAAACAATGAATTTCCTGGACCTAACATCAACACTACTAGCAACAACAATCTCCTCATCAATGTCTTCAATAACATTGACGAGCCATTTCTTTTGCACTGGTAACATTTCTTTCGAACTCTGATCATCTCATCGAATGTTATTTTGTTGCAAAAATTAAAGTAGCTTAAAAGAATATTTTGTTATTGGTTTGGTCCATTAGTGATCTAATGCGCCTATTTTTGTTAATTAATTGGTGGTGCAGGAATGGCATCCAACAGAGGAAAAATTCTTGGCAAGAAGGCGTCCTTGGAACCAATTGCCCCATCCCGCCTGGAACCAATTACACGTATCATTTCCAAGTGAAGGACCAGATTGGCAGCTTCATGTACTACCCAAGCACAGCCATGCATAGGGCTGCTGGTGCTTACGGCGGTCTCAGAATCAATAGCCGTTTGATGATTCCTGTTCCTTATGCTGATCCTGAAGATGACTTCACTGTCATGATCAGTGACTGGTACCTTAAGACCCATAAAGAGCTAAGGACTTTATTGGATTCTGGACGTGTTCTCGGCAGACCTGATGGTGTTCTCATCAATGGTAAAAATGCGAAAGGTGATGGCAAGGACGAACCCCTTTTCACAATGAAAGCAGGAAAGGTGTATAAGTATAGAATTTGCAATTGTGGGCTTAAGGCATCTCTTAACTTCAGAATCCAGGGCCACGTAATGAAGCTTGTGGAAATGGAAGGATCTCACACTGTGCAAAATGAGTATAAATCACTTGATGTCCATGTCGGACAATGCTATGGTGTGCTTGTTACAGCTGATCAGGATCCCAAAGATTATTACATGGTGGCTTCAACTAGATTTCTTAAAACAGTCATAAATGCGAAAGTCCTTATAACATATGAAAATGGCAAGGGTCCAGCGTCCGAAGAATTGCCAGAAGCACCAGTCGGATGGGCTTGGTCCTTGAATCAATTCCGTTCCTTCCGTTGGAATCTGACAGCAAGTGCTGCTAGACCAAACCCTCAAGGATCATTTCATTACGGATCTATCAACATCACTCGCACAATCAAACTCGTTAACCAAGCATCAAAAGCAGGCGGGAAGCTTCGTTACACCGTCAATGGAGTTTCTCATGTTAACCCTGAAACCCCACTAAAGCTGGCTGAATATTTTGGCATAGCAGATAAAGTATTCAAGTACAACATCATCAAGGATGAGCCACCAGCACAAGTGGCAGAAGCAATCCTAGAGCCTAATGTGCTTAACATGACTTTCCGCGATTTCGTAGAAATAATCTTTGAGAATCCTGAAAAAAGCATCCAGTCCTGGCATTTGGACGGGTACGCCTTTTTCGCGGTGGCAGTAGAGCCAGGAACATGGACACCTGAGAAAAGAAAAAACTACAATCTTCTTGACGCAGTGAGCAGACACACAGTGCAAGTTTTCCCAAAATCCTGGGCAGCCATAATGTTAACATTTGATAATGCAGGAATGTGGAACATCAGGTCTGAGATATGGGAAAGAACATATCTGGGGCAACAGCTTTACGCTAGCACTCTTTCGCCCGCTCGTTCTCTGAGAGATGAATACAATATTCCTGACGATGCATTGCTCTGTGGGCTCGTGAAAGGCTTGCCAAAGCCAGCACCTTACGTTATTTAATTTGATAAAAGAAGTTCTACTATTTTATATGCCATACCTCTTTGACACAGTATCAGTATCTGTTGTGATCGATTGTGATAGGGAGAAGAGTGTTACAGGGGGAAGGATTATGTAACTCAAAATGAAACACCGTTCTGCATAATAACTGGGTCTTCCTACTACCAATCCCCTTCGCCGTAACATTTTTGTTGTTTCTTATTCCCTTCCAAAATCTTCGTTCTGTATTCTTTTTTTTATATTGAATTTACAATTATTTTGTTTTCTTTGTAATGACATTTATTATATCTTAGCTATAATTGAATGGATCAGTTTACATTTTTCTGCAATCTTTTAAGTTTAGTACAATATCTATTAAGTTAATCATTATTGATAAGAACTTTAATTAGATGAGTAATGCTAGATATTTCAGACGGAAATATTTCAAATGAGGTTGTAATGTTAAATTAAACATGTCTCTTTACTTAAAAAACAAAGAATTAAACATGTCTCATTTCCTTCTGTGAGCTTCTGTTTCTACATGTGTTTTTGTTTGTGCTTGACAATTTGGGAGAATCAGGTTCTGCTGTTTATTAATATCATCTATACTTCTCTGTCTAGCAGGACTTTTAAAACTTCCAATCTATTAAATGAAAAATAATTTCATTTTGAACCATGTTCTTCTCGTATAAGGACTACAACTCAAATTTCCATGCTTTGTTTTTTAATTTTTCCTGCTTCTTGGACATGGTCAGATCCATTTTGCTTAAGAGAGTGGAAAAAGGACATTGGAGAGGGCAAGTTGTATACTTTATTTATAAGGGTTGTTCTCGAACTACCTTTGTGCAATTGCAATAACCTTGAAATTGGATCGATGTTAAAGAACTTGATCTGATGTTGTGCTTATATACCAGAAATCGAACCCAACAAATATAAAACTCCGCAGGATACTCGTTCCTCCACAAGCTAATATGGAAGGGGATGAGAAACCAAAAAAATAAAAAACGCAAAGGCCTAACAGTGAAAGACAGAAGGTTGTGTTGGGTTTCCAGCTCTTCTTGATTGGGTAGAATCCTCACCAACCCCACTTCTCCAGCAACCCACCAAGTCACTAATCTCACTTCTACAACAACTCACAAAGCAAATGTGTTGGTTGGTGAAGAAATTAAGCATATGGGTGATGTCATTGCTTATGTATTTGGGTTCTTCATTTGCCTATAAATACCAAAGCTTATTCTTCATTGATATAGACAAACATGGAGTGAAAACACAACAAAGAGAGAGTTGTGTGAGAGAGAGATTGAGAGAGTTTTAGGAATGAGTTCCTAAAACTTGGGTGTAGAAAATAGTGAGAAAATATTATTAGGTGTTTTGGGAAACACTTTGAGTGCCACTATTTTTGTATCAATCTCTCTGTATCCCTACTATTTTTAATAGTATAAGAATTATTCGGAGTTTATCCCGTGGACGTAGCCCTAATCGGTTAAGGGTGAACCACGTAAATACTGTATGTAGTGATTTATTATTCCGCTGCTTTGATTTATTTAATCTCGTAACCCCATTGAAGGGACCTAACAAGTGGTGATGAGATACATTTCTCTAAGGTGTTCAGAGAAAGAGAGAAGGTATTGAGTAAGGGGAGCTCAGACCCCTCCACCAAAGGATGATTGTGTCAAGAATGGGGAGTTACAGAATTTTTAAGAGAAGATGGAAGTGTCCCGTCTGATGGAGCAGGGGGAGCCAGAGAGCTTTCAAGAGAAGTTGTTCCTTTTCTGTAAGAGAAAAGAAGAAGATGGAAGTGATACCTTACTCTTCGGCGGTATGAAATTTGATGTAATGACATGAACAAACATCATTGGAATGAGAACATTAAGGAAAAGGTTGGAGGGAAAGTTTGTTGAAAGTCTAACCTTTAGTCAAAATGAGATTGAAATTCCTACCAACTCCACCTACTTGCCAAGTAGGTGGAAAGGTAGCATTCTCATCAACACACTTCTACCCACTTCTACAATGGGTTGTTGTAGAAGTGGGTTGGTGAGAATGCTACTTTTTGACCTACTTGGCAAGTAGGTGGAGTTGGTAGGAATTTCAACTCTCATTTTGATTAAAGGTTGGACTTTCAACAGGTTGATGGCAGATTAACCGTAGGCTAGTCACTATATCATTTTGTATTTTATTATATTAATTATTTAAAAAAATTTATTATTAAAATTTCTAAAATACCCTTATTGAGATTATGCCTAATCTATCTACGAATTTCCGGATAAATCTAATATTCTTGCTTTCTTTTTTATGACAAATATCTTTTTTTTTTTTTTTTTAACATATTGTGCCAAACTTTGTTAACTCTTCCATAATATTATTTAGAGTGCGCTAAAATGCACATTTGATTTTTTTTTCCAAAAATAAACCGGCCGATCGTTTATATAAATTGTTCGGTATCATATTAAATTTAAAAAATCTAGGTCTAGGAGAACACCGTTTATACAATTTTTCCATAGTGAAGGACTATATATATATATATATATATATATAATTAGGTATTTTATATAAATTAATTTTTTTTTTTGGAAAAAGACACATAAAATAGAAAATTACCTATCAAATAATTCTTTATGAAGATAATGGATGCTACAGCTGTAAACTCAAACAGAAAAGCCAGTGAAAAGAAAAACTCAAATAGAAAAGAAAAGGCAAACACCAATAAGCCTTGCATTCTCTCTATAAGGTTTCACGCAGTTCATAAAGACTGTTAATTTCAGTCATAATATGCAAATTTTCATTCAATAAAAGCTAACCTGGAATTCATCCAAATCCAGGGACAGAGACAGGGAGGGGGTGGGAAGTGCAGGCCAGCGGCCACTCCCAAACGTTTTGAATTATATGCAAAAAGATGTATAAAATGGTTATAATTCTCTAGTTTGTTAGTGGAAATACATTAACGTACCTCCTTTGGTCACAGGTTCAAATTACACGTTGTACATTTTCCAAACTTTTTATTTTTGCCTGAGCATGCAAAAAAAAAAAAAAAAGGAGTCCGTCGGTGCTCAAATCAAACACAATTTTCAATTCATAAAACAAAAAATTTCAATAAAAAAAAAAACTCCAATTTCAGTCCTTGCAAAGCTATTAATTTCAATTCCAATATACACAATGTACACATTTTTATCTGTTACTAAACGGTTGCAAAAATTGGTTTCAAAAGGGTTGAGAATCGGTTGTTAATTTTATTATTATAAATTAGATAATTAATTGGTTGATATTCGAATGCAAATCGGTTACAATTTTGTAACTGACTTCAATTGATTGCTAAATTCGATGCAAAATAGTAAATTATTATAATAATCGGTTACAATATTTTTGTTTTTTTTTAGTGCACGTTGTTATGAACTACTTAAAACACAAGTGCCAAATACTTGATTAATAATAAAATAGTCAGACTAACCAGAATAAAAAATTTAATAACTAAGTTTTTAAGAGGTTTACTAAACATGTAAAATACACTTCTTGAATTTTTGCAAAATTAACAAATTCAAAAGTAGCAGAAGATGGAAATGGAGGAGGAGGAGAGTTTTGAAGATGGTAGAAAGAAAACAACACCAAATCAAAAAATTTCAACGATTTGTAAGAGAAAATCAAAAGATCTAACATCAAACCAACAACAAACTCAAATTTATTTAGTATCCATAGCAATTTTGATCTCGTAGGGAAACTCCTCTTCTTCACTTTTGAATTTAAAATTTGATTCCTCCAACTTTTTTATACGTTTCAGCTAGTTTTTTAAAGGACAAAATTATAGAAAGTTTCAAATGTCGTTTAATTTAGAATACTAGTTTTTTCCCCGCAAAAATTGTCTTCGACAAAATATTCAATTCTTCTAAATTTGTATTCTTATTTCTCTCTTATGAGACAATATGGCTAATAACATATTTAAGCACCCGTAATACCACTGAATTTAAGTTTAAGCCCCTGTACTACAAAATGTAAAAACTAAACCCCCGTACTTAGTGATTTGTATACATACTCGAGCACCCTTCGTTCAATAGAAAATGGTGCATGCCAGAGGGTGCGTGACTCGTCTATTTACCCTACACTAAAACGACATTGTTTTGGCCCTTTATCCTCCACCCTCTTTGAGGCATTTCATCAAACATCTAGAATGCACCTTTCTGTTCATAACACAAAATTTTCTTGCCAAGATTTTGGAACATACAAATATTTGAGTGACTTGTCTATGTCTTCTTCCCTTACCTTTCCTTGCTTTACTGAGGATTCAGTGTAGTAATCTCCACAGTCCAAATCCAAGCCTGCTTTTAGTGTTTGTGCAACTGTATCCTCTTTTGAATCACCCAGAAATTTATGGTTATCAACCATTACTTCAATGATTATCAAACTTTAACATTACATCCTAAACAAATTTTTACTAACCTGCAACTATATATTCATATAAGAATCAATAAATGCAAGCAAGATGCATTGAAAATGGCAGAAACTAAATTGACATCTTATGACCAAACATTACATTCTTTTTCTTATGGAACTCGATTAGCCGCTTTAAGCTTCTGATGCTAAGATATTTTTTATAAGACGTGACGCTATGTAACAATGGTTACGTTTTCGTTGTGAAGTTAAAAACAATCCATAGATAGTGATCACAAATAAATTGCATAACACAGTACCGAATATTACCTAAAATCTAAATAACATTGACGAATTTGCATGTAATGGGACTTATAGAGAATAATTGATAGAGAAATCTGAAAACGTATCATTTTGAACTCATATCGCAAGCATTGGAAAGGATATTACAAGTGCAACATACTCATCATAGGACAAAAAATTCTAATTGCAGAGGAAATAAGAAGAATAAGAAAAATAAGAAAGCAGGTACCCATTTTGGTCAAACACGAAGTGAGCTGATGAGGTTGAGTGAGGATTGAAAAAGAAAAGTAGGTACCCATTTTTTGAGGAATTACAGAGAAAGGAATAGGTTGTATATTGTAAAATGAGGTGTGGGAAAATGTCCTTGCTCAAGGTTGAAGATATGGACAGGCGGATAATGATATGGTGGATTTATATCGGGTAATAGAACTTGGAGCAAGATGCATCCTACATGTTTGATGAAATGCCTCATAGAGGATTGAGAGTGAAGGATCAAAACGACGTCATTTGGGTGGATTTGTATACTGTAAATAAATGAGACACGTGCCCTCCGTCAGGTTGTACGGCACACACCGTTTTCTATTGGACAGAGGGTGCTCGTGTATACAAATTACTTAGTACGTAAGTGTTTAGTTTTCACAGGAGGCTAAACTTAAATTTTATGGTAGTAGAGGGGTTAAATATGTTATTGGCCGAGAAAATATTGATGTACTTTAATGGTATTATTTATTAATATATTGCTAATTTACGTTACAAACATAATTTTTTTTTATACTTTTAATTTCATAAATTAAAAGGTATCATCTTTTTTTTTTTTTTTAATTTAGTTACAATTGGGAGAGGGAGAGGGAGAGAGAGAAGAGGAGGGGCATATGAGAATTTGATATTGGACGCTTTGGTATCTGGTGGAAGAGGGTCAATCGTTTGAGCCAATCTCATCCGAGAAAAGATATTATCTAAAAGATTTGAATTTATTGGATAAGAAATTAATATTATTATAAATTAAAGAAGTATTTTTTACTGAACAAATTTGAACTTAATATTTTATTTCAAATATAAATTCAAATAAGAAAATTAATCAAGTAAATTTCTAAAAATGTTATTGTTGCTTCAAAAAATAAAATTTTATTGGTCTTTTTTTGGCAATCCAATAGAATTTTTCCTTATTCAATGCATATACTATCACTATGGATTTCTTCCACATAATTTCTTCCAAAAATATGTATTTTCGGACTGTATATACCATATGTTTAATCATATATATATTTAGCAAGTCAAAGATGTCGAAATTTTTTTTCCAGTAGGAAATCATTCACTAGTCAAAATCTAATATAGATTGTTAATTACGTGTGCAGAATTTAAAGTTCAAGATAATTTTTCAAGAGGGATTGGAATAAACCTCGAACCTGGATTTCAATCTTAGGAAAGAAGTGTCTTTATCTTCTTGGGCTTAACTGGAGAACCTTTATTTACTTTGTGTTAAATTTTTTTAAATATTCAGTTGCAAGAATGTATGTTTTTGCATTGAATAACCGATAGGTATATAAAAAATGAGAGACAGAAAGTAATTGTAGGAGGTCAAAGACTGTTAATTTGGTTACAAGTGTGAGGATGTCCACAAACCAAACACCCTAAATATGTGATTCTTTGTATGGTTAGCATTTTGCCGGTGGATTAGTATAAAAAGGAAAGGAAGGAGCACTGTCAAATCGTAGAAGAAGGTTTAAATCTTCTTCCATAGGGACAACCAAGAATAAATATATGCAAACATTTATATAGTTTTTCAGATATATATATAGGAAAGGAAAGGAATATATACATATATATATTAGAAGGGGTTAAAAAAAAAAGAGGGGTTGGAGGAGATGGCTGGGGTGATGTTTATAGCATTTTTATTGCTTGGAGCAATTATAGGGGTTCATAGTGAAGACCCTTATTTGTTTTATACATGGAACATCACCTACGGCACCTTATCTCCTTTGGGAATTCCCCAACAAGTTATTCTTATAAATGGTGAATTTCCAGGGCCTGTCATCAATTCTACAAGCAACAACAATGTTGTTATTAATGTGTTCAATAACATCGACGAGCCATTTCTTTTGACATGGTAAATTCAATTAAATCATTTCATTCATTTGATGTTTTAATGTTATCTACCTCTCTCTATCGACTGATTGAATTGATTTGTTTTGTTGCAGGAGTGGTATTCAACAAAGGAAGAACTCATGGCAAGAAGGTATGCTTGGTACAAACTGTCCAATTCAGCCAGGAACAAATTATACCTATCAATTTCAAGTGAAGGATCAGATTGGTAGCTTTATGTATTACCCAAGCACAGCCCTCCACAAGGCATCCGGAGGTTTCGGTGGCCTCCATATACACAGCCGTTTGCTAATCCCTGTTCCTTATGCTGATCCTGAGGATGACTACACTGTCATCGTCAACGACTGGCACACAAAATCCCACAAAGTTCTCAGATCAAACTTGGACAGTGGACGTTCCATCGGCAGGCCTGATGGTGTTCTAATCAATGGCAAGAATGCAAAGGGAGATGGCAAAGATGAGCCTCTCTTCACAATGAAGCCTGGAAAAACATACAAGTACAGGTTTTGCAATGCAGGACTCAAGTCATCCATTAATGTCAGAATGCAAGGCCATACCATGAAGCTTATCGAAATGGAAGGCTCCCATCTTGTTCAAAACGTTTATGAATCTCTTGATATTCATGTCGGACAGTGTCTTAGTGTTCTTGTAACAGCTGACAAAGCACCTAAGGATTACTACCTTGTTGCTTCCACTCGGTTCCTGAAGAATACCCTGACAGCTAAAGGTATAATCAGATACACTAATTCAAACGGCGCAAAAGCATCACCGGAACTTCCAGAGGCACCTGTTGGATGGGCCTGGTCATTGAACCAGTTCCGTTCTTTCCGGTGGAATCTCACAGCAAGTGCTGCTAGGCCAAACCCACAAGGGTCATACCATTATGGATCAATCAACATAACTCGTACTATTAAACTCGTTAACTCGGTGAGTCGGGCTGGAGGGAAGCTTCGTTATGCTATGAATGGTGTTTCTCATGTAGACCCAGAAACCCCATTAAAGTTTGCAGAATATTATGGCGTTGCAGACAAGGTATTTAAGTATAACACAATTCAGGATGATCCACCAGCAACAATCAACGCGGTCGTGACACAGCCTAATGTTCTAAACATGACCTTCCGAAATTTTGTGGAAATTATATTTGAGAACCGTGAGAAAAGCATGCAGTCATGGCATTTGGATGGATATTCCTTCTTCGCAGTGGCGTAAGAAATGTTCTTAGATATAGTAGTTACATTTCTATTTCCTTGAATCAATTCTGACATTTTTTTTTTTTTTGATTGAACAGAATAGAACCTGGAACATGGAGCCCTGAGAAGAGGAGGAACTACAATCTTCTGGACGCCGTAAGCAGAACAACAGTGCAAGTATTCCCAAAATCATGGGCAGCAATTCTGTTGACATTTGATAATGCTGGAATGTGGAATCTGCGGTCGGAGCTGTGGGAGAGAACATATTTGGGACAGCAGCTTTATGCAAGTGTTCTTTCCCCTGCAAGATCTCTTAGAGATGAGTACAATATACCTGACAACGCTTTGCTTTGTGGAATCGTGAAATCCATGCCCAAGCCCCCACCTTACACTATCTAATTTTTACTTTAAACTCCATTATTTATTTTATGCCCTTTCCACCATATATTTGCAATAACAGAACTTTAATTATACACATTTTAATCAGTTTGGTTTGTCCCTTGTTATGTAATACTTTTAGTGCTTCTACATTCATTATGTAAAACTGATTTATTGAATAGATTATTTTTTGTATTTTTCGTTCGCGAATAACTGATCATTCACAAAAACAATAGCAATTTGGATTGAAAATATCTGGAATCAGCATATTATTGAAAACAATAGCAATTTGGTATATATTGCTACTGTCGTCTATGTCAATCGAAGAAAGCCGTGCATAATCAATGAGTCCTGTTGGAGAAAAGCTGATTTGGTTGCTATCACGCTGCTCCAATCTCAAACACATACAACAAGCACACGGTTTCATGGTTTCCACAGGTCTCCATTACCACAACTTCATTCTTACCCGATTCATTACTACCTCTTCTTCTCTTGGCCACTCTCTCTACGCTTACTCGGTCTTCACCCACATGCCAACTCCACCTGATATCTATCTTTATAACACTATGATCAGGTCTCTACACCCTCGAGCAGCAATCTTTCTTTTTAACAATATACAGGCCGCCGGCTTGCGACCTGACTCTTACTCATTCCCTTTTGCATTAAAAGCTGTTGGTAAATTGGTGGCAATCAAAACAGGAAAGCAAATTCATTCTCATGCTATTGGGTTTGGCTTGGATTGTAACGTTCATGTTGCCACGGCTCTGATTCATATGTACTGTTCTTGTGATTGCATTGCTGATGCTCGCAAGATGTTCGATGGAATGTGCAACAGAATAAGAGATGTGGGTTTTTGGAATGCTATGATAGCGGGTTATGGTAAGATGGGTGACATGGAAAATGCCCGATTTCTGTTTGATTTTATGCCTGAAAGGAATTTGATTTCTTGGACGGCTTTGATTTCTGGATATACTCAGATTAATAGGCCTTACGAAGCTATTGGCGTGTTTCAGAGAATGCTGGGTGAAAATGTGGAGCCTGATGGAATCACAATGCTGGCTGTGCTTTCTGCTTGCGCTGATTTGGGTGCTTCGGAATTAGGGGAGTGGGTTCGTAACTACATTGACAAACGTGGATTGAATAGAACTGTTTCTGTTAATAATGCAATTATAGACATGTATGCAAAGTCAGGGAATATCAAAAGGGCATTTGAAATATTTGAGAATATGAAGCATAAAAGTATTGTAACATGGACAACTATGATTGCTGGTCTAGGTTTGCATGGACTTGGTAGAGAAGCTCTTGCAATGTTCTCTCGTATGGAAAGAGATAGAATTAAGCCTAATGATGTAACTTTCCTTGCTCTTCTTTCTGCTTGCAGCCATTCTGGGTTGGTTCAAATTGGCCGTTCATGTTTTAGCAATATGAGATCAAGGTATGGGATTGAACCAAAGATTGAGCACTATGGCTGCATGATAGATTTACTTGGGCGTGCTGGTTACCTTCAAGAGGCACTGGAGCTGCTTAGAAAGATGCCTTTTGAGCCAAATGCAGCAATATGGGGATCTCTTCTTGCTGCTGCGAATACTCATGGTGATGAGATTCTTGGAGAGAGAGCACTGCAGAATTTAATAAAGTTGGAGCCCAATAACAGTGGAAACTATGCACTTTTATGTAATTTATATGCCTCTTTTGGTAGGTGGAAAGCATCTAGATCGGTAAGGATGGTGATGAGAGGAAAAGGTGTTAGGAAGATGCCGGGTGGAAGTTCCATTGAATTGAATGATAAAATTAATGAATTTATTGCAGGGGAGGCATCGCATCCTCAGTGTGATGAGATATATGAAGTTGTAAAGGATATAAATAGGCAGCTGAGACTTGATCAGCATTTGAAAATAGAATATGACGGGCTGCTCTCTCCTGATGGGTAGAATGCAGTGTTACATCTATATAATATTTGCTTCAACAGCTACTTCTGCTAGCAGTCGGTAACTGGATGCCAGGACCCACCTAAGATGCTTCATTAACGTGAATTTTCCTCTTGAACGGCCAAGTGCTTAACTTGCAAGTTAGTATTTCTTTCGTCTGGACATGGATAATTTCACTTAAGATCATCAATCTCATTGAAGGGTTCAGAATTTAATTAACACTGATGTATTCAGGAGCAATTTTCACCTTACCAAGCCCATTCTTGGCCTAATATCCTTTGGATGAAAGAACAATCAAATCTTCATAATATCTTCCCATCTCACTGGTGAGGTATGCCATTCTAAAAGTAAAATCCTCTTATGCTTCTGGTAGATTTTCATACACACATATAATCTCCATCTCGTTCTTTATTCTATTTTTAGAATTTAGGTGTTATGCTAAATGATATCTGATGTGTTGGGAACTACATCTCACATCAGATAAAAGTAAAGTATGTAAAGGACTTATATTCTACTTTGTACAAGCCAACTGGTTTTGTGCAAGATGAGTACCAATGCTTGTCCCTAATAAGCCAACATTTGTGTGGGCCCTTGGACTTTAACATGATATCAGAACTTGGTACCTAATTGGTTAGTCCATATATTTGCTAGTGTCAATCAGCCAGTTAAAAGGACTTGTGAAGAATGAGTATTGGGCTTAGCATTAGCTAAAATATAGATTTTGTAGAAGATGGGTCTTGATGCTCATCCCTTGTAAGTTCACATTTGTGCGTTCCCATGATGGAATTCACAAAATAACAAATTATAATGGAAGATTAGAAAAAGATAGAACACTCCGTCCATTTAATGTTCTAACGAGTAAATTCCATGAGAACTGATCACACACATTTGTTAATAAGAATCTCTTAATAAAAAGCGACAATCAAAATAGTAAAATAAAATTGAAAGCCCATATGAGAAAAAGTAATTCTTACACATATTCAAATGATCTTAATTATACTTTCTCCTTTCTTTATATATTTACCTCTTTTTATCAAAGGCAACGGTTTGGAACTATTTTTAGCACACAAGAAAAACAAGAGCTGAAACCTTAAGATATGAATACTGATTAAAAGTAAAAATTTCTTACAGAGATTCAAAAACTTTCAGCATTTACCTGCAATCTTAATTGTTTTATTAATATTCAGTTACATTGAATCAACAGCACAACAATTATATGCAAAATCATGGCTCTAGAATAACAATCATCCTCTTGGACCATAGAAATAAACATGCAGTGAACATATGTACACAGGCCAATAGCTGTCTAATAATCTGGGCCACATTGAAAATTTGGGGTCCTCTTGCTTTCTAGATAAATATTTTAGCTATTGAAGATGGAGCAGAATTTGTAAGAGCTTTGACATAGACCGTATGTCATTTATATAAAGTCATGGAAACCTTACTAATTGCATGCAGCATTACTTAATCGGGATCAAGTTTAAGATTGAACACTGGAAAAGACAGAATGCTATAATTGTACGCTTTTGTAGCATTCCACTTGCATCTCACGCTTCCCCCACAACCGCACAAAAAAAATTGGCTAGTCTTTCATCCTTTGGTGTTGCTTCAAAGCATTAAACTGTAAAAGAATTCTTGCTCATATCCTAGGTTGTAGAACCCCAATCCTAGAAGTGCACTGGCAATTACAGTCTCAATTTTCTGTTTAAGCATTTGGCATTTTCCTGAAAAGAAAAGCAGTAAAAGAAAATATTGAGATGGATTACAACACTATTAAAGTTCAATAACCACAACAAGCCATAAGTCATCTTCTCTAGAGTCCAGTTTTTGTGAAAGTATGCTGAAACTGAATTTTCTTTCCTTGTATGTTTTGCCTTATATGGGAGAGAGTTGGCTAATAGTTAAATGGGAGTAGCAGATTTAGTGAATATGAGACTATTTGGTTCTAAAATAAAAGGTTTTACCTGTGGTCTGTGGTTCCTCTTGATTCATATGAGTATGCTTGTTGATATCCAGTTCAGAATAGTTCGCAAATAAAGTCCTTTGTGATCTCATGTTGAGCACACCGTGTCTTCTTTCTTTTGCTGAGGTTTGAGTAGAGGAATCGATGTGTTGCCTTTGACAATCTTCTTCAATAGCTTCAGTGGATACTTGATGACTGAAGGATTCGGCTTCTAATATGGAAGCCGAGTCATCAGAATCCCCTTTTGAGTAAATGATACTGTTATCTAAATCAGATTGCAGAACTTCGAAATATTCATTATTCTTTAACTGGAAATTATCTAATATTTTATTTTTGCTGATAACTTTCTCCACGATGGACAATGCATGATTATGATCCTTGTGGTTGCCAAATCTTTGACAATAGACATCTTCTTGAGAAACAATGCTCCATTCTTCGTCCTCTTTTGATGAACTCTCAAGGGAATCCTGTGTTTGAATTATTCTCTTTTCTTCTGTTGTCTGAGTTATGGAACTGAAATCAGATCTTGCATCTTCATTGAATATTTCCTGCAACGTTATTGCTGGTGTGTGAATCCCTACTTCTGATGCTGTCCTGGAAGTTACTGGTTTATCCTTTTTAGTGTGTTTCACGTCCTTCCGTATTCTTGGAGCACGCAAACTATGTTCTTTGGCATCAAAAGCCTCTTTTCCCCTGATCTGGTCATTATGTTTATGTTTTTTCTCAGGCTTTGGAATAGCTAAGACCCGCTTACTTCTGTGAGTATAACCGCTCTTGTTGCTTTCATTCTTCTGCAGATGAAGCCAATTGTCAACCTTTGAAAATTGGTTGTAATTACTCATTGCTGCCTTTCTATTGTTAGCTGAGCTCCTTAGCAATTTTTCTTGTTCTTGGACATCCACCATTTTAATATCACTTTCTATTGTGTCTTGGCTGTATTCTGTTGCATTATCAGCACCGTCTCTCCTGTCTAATCCCATTATACAGCTAGCTCTGGAAATACTATGTTCCGATTTATGATCTGGATGACCCTTTACAGGAAGAGCCACTGACTCAGCGTACTGAGATGATGGCTTTCTCCTTGTTCCAGAGACCGGAACTTTCTGTTCTGAAATCTGGTGACTCGTCCCTGATTTTTTTCGGCTGCAGATGGTAGGCCTCATAAATCTGGGTAACTTTGTAATGGGAGCTGCTGGGGTATACCCAGCCTTGTTCTTTGTAAGGGGTTCTTCCATAAAACTATATGCCTCAAGTTGCTCTTCTGAAGATGAAACTTCTCCTGTTAGATTTTCTAATGTCTTATTCAGTTTCAAAATTTCTCCTCTGACATTGAGCTGCTCAACTTCAATCTCTGTTATCCTTTGCTGGAGATTCGCCATTGCTACTTCCTTCTGCACTCTTACTTCCTGATTTCAAAACTAACCTCATTGGTTAGTATCTTATAAGTTCTAATTTCTCTTTTCTGTAACTGCAGAATGATTTTGGTGTACAGCATTTAGTGATTCATTTTAATAACTTCCACTTTTATGTTTTACTTGATATAAAGTGTTCCACTCTTCATTTTATTTCCTTTCTTAACATTGTCTAACTTGATCAAATTAACAACAATGTACTCGTACTCGGTGCTTCTAAGGTTGAATTTGAATTACAAAGTTATGCAATGTAATGTTTTAAATAAAGTATTATGTTTACTTACTATTGTATCCTCATTGCCTAGGTGAATGCATTTTGCCCTAGTTGCAAAATTTAAAGAACACACAGTCTCACATATATCTTCTTCTTTGGGACTGACATGAACCAGCATCAATGTTTTTGAATCACCACCTGAATATAACAAGATGAAGAGCTAAGGAAGAATATTTAGCTTGTGGGAACAAGATTTCATCATCTAACAAAATGTAAGTTTTCCTTCTATGATAAGGCAGTATTGGGAACAAGATTTCATCATCTAGAATTATAAGGAATGAGGAATGATTCGGCTCTAAGCTTTTTTGCTAAAATATATTTAGAATCCCTCTATTGGAAACATGGAAGTAGAACACAAAGCTTACACTAGGATTTTGTCATGGGATATGAAAGATCCAGTGTGGTATTCTGTTGGTTTTTTATTCACATTCTTTTTATCTGGAATGAAATCTGGTTTTAATATAATTATAAGGTTGACATCAATATTTATCATCTAAATCCATGTTGGTTTGGAATATCCAAATGGAATTCATTTGCATTGCAATTCCAGTTTCGCAGTGAACTAATGGGCCCTTAAGATTACCACACAAAAGGCAAGATATAAGAACAGGATTACCTACCAAGAGAATCTTTAAGAACTTGTGTTAATTTGCTGTTCCTGCCAAAAGTATAAAGCTGTAAGTTAAGTTTTACTCTATGATACCGGAGGAACCTCCATTAGCTAGCTAAATTGATCATTTGTTGAGATGCAGTTTGGACAAAAATGATGTTTTATGTATGAGGAATCTTGGGATTGCAGTAGAAAATTGTTATTTGCTCACTTTTAGATGCTGAGAATGTTCAGGGAGAAATGATTGTTTCTATGTGCTCTCCTCCTATTCAAAATGTTTCGAGCTTATTTTCTTTTCTTCTAATGAATTTCATCAGGTGTACAGATACGTACCTGTAAGGTATGTGCCGCTTCTTGCTTTGGAGGGCATTGATTACATCTCCAAGTGCAGAGAGTGACAAATTAATTGCTTTTCCTTCATCAAGTCTTCTTCCCCATGCCTTTGTCTTGAGCACACGCTCACTTCCCCCAAGATCGACTAACCAGATCTTGTTTGTTGCCCTACGCCTCTCAGGAGCATCGAAGCAAGTTACTGATATCCGTATCATGCTGTTGATAAAAATAAAAAAGGTGAATGTCAGGGCAATTGCCTCTAAACTGAATGGACAAGCAAACTCTCAAACAGTTAAATTCATTACCAATGGGAGCGGCTTGAAGTTATGTTGGAGTTTGTGGAGGCTGTTGATCTGAAACGGCACCCTAATCTGTACAGCCGCAAAGCCTGGTGGAAATCATTAACTTGAATTGACACAAGGTTTTCTATTTCAACTCCGCTCTCTACACCTGTTTGAATCGAAAGGCTGAACGAACATATACTGCATTACATTTAGCAGGTCGGCATATATGCTAAATACTGTGCATTAACTACTCTGCTCTGCCCAAATTCACCATCAAAAGTCTTTTGTATTATAAATTTTGGTTACACTTTACAAAATCAAAACAATAATTTATAAATTTTTTACTTTTATATGTAAAATATTGATTTGGTCTGTGGTCAGTGTAATTTTTGAAGTAAAAATTTTTACACTTATCATTTATTCAGCAAGTCCCTAATCATGCATTTACCCATTCTGTTGCCTGTTTCTTTTCTTAATCATGATGACATTGTATGTTTTCATTACATTACCATTGATTTCAAAGCAGACGGTGTGTGTGTTTTTTGGGCAAAGCGAAAGTCACTCACCAAGGAGAAATAGGATCTGTAGGTCTTGTAGGCTTGGGGACAAGTAAGTCTTTGAGATTTCCCATGTAAATCTCTAGCATACTGAAACTGATGAGAAATGAATGGTTACTATCAGTTGCTTGCTTAAATAGTGCCTGGAATGTCCGAGGTACCACTCCAGGAGCATCTGGTCTTCCTTCCTGAAAGTATTTTATTTTATACATCTTATTAGATGTTGTGTATCTACATTTATGGCTTCATCTGCAAATTCACTCACCATTGTGTATGTTTTTCCAGTACCCGTCTGCCCGTATGCAAAAATGCAGGCATTGTAACCATCAATGACCGATTTGATTACTGGTTCAACTTCAGAGAAAACATCATCTGCAAAAACCCAGGTTTATGTTTTTAATGTAAAGAATTTAATTCAGTTGAGTGTTATTGATTAATTACCTTGTGATGAGCCTGGCTGGAAAACTTTATCAAAGCTGTAACTCTTACTTTTACTATCAGCTAGGTTTAGAAGAACATTACTTGAATCCACAGCCACTACTCGTCTTATCTGATCAAAATTCTCCCCGAAGGTGATGGGTCTAATTCGACAAAACACACGAATGTTTCCTGCAAATATCGCCAGAATCTGCCTCAAAACCCAAAAGTATTTGTTTGGAAAATTTGCTCAAAAATTTTCAATTTCAGCATACATAACTAACCTTTCAAGTCCAGAAAATCATTCAGTAGCTGCCTCCTCTGAATATTCAGTTGGTTTAATTGGATATTTAAGGCTTTAATTTCATCTGTAAATTAACAAAGTGAAATGAATCAGTTAAGAATAGTATTAGAACTAACACAAAAGACATGCTTACCTTGTACTCTTGAAATGGCATTGCCAGAATCATCACTTGTAGTATTTTTTGGCAGGTGTTGAACTATATCACAAACTGATTGAACCCAGTTGGGAGTTAAATTTTCTTTTAAACCCAGCAAAGCATGGAGCGTTTCGCCGAGATTTCGAAACGATTTTGTTGAATCCATGCCTGTTTCATTTCTGAGGCTGCCCGGTAAGTTTACAACTTGAAAAACTCATTCAAAGCTAGCATAATTTATTTTGTTCAAAGTCATTCAAAACTGTTGAATGACTAACTAGTAGTACAATTTTCTATGGCACAACATTTTCTTTATATTTAATTTTATATATGTAAATGTAAGAAAAAGAAAGGTAGGCAGAAATGGGTTGAAGTTTCAGATGTTGAGGAAAGAAAAAACACGTAGGAGTAAAGTCTGCAACCACCATGTGAAATCATCAAGAAAAAACAATACTGAATTTGTATGTAACGCTGTGTAGATTATTGTTGTTAGCTAAGTTGGCTTCTACCTTGATGACAAAAATACATACACAAAGGGTCCCATATATACTCCATACTTCATCTCTCTCACCAACCACACACTCTATATATTTTTATCCTTTTGACATTCCGTATCTTCTATTACTTTTGCTAATCAATTTTATATAAGCTCCAACTTAAAAGTTGAGACTAAAGTTATAATTTTTTTTTTTTTTACACAAGGTTCTGTCTAATGTACGTTTATTCTGAGTAATCCAACTTATGAAAAGCTTGTTCTCACATAATTACATTTCTTTATTTAATCAATACTAAGATTAAAACTATTTGACTCGTGATCTTGTAATATTTTTCTAGCTTTTTCTTAAAGAGGGGGTGAGGGATTTGAATCTGAGTCTATAACGCATATCATATATACACTTACTAGGCATGTCTAAGCATGTTTTTTAAAGTAAAGGTCCTTGCACGAAAGTATGGTGGGTGGGGGTCGAACCCAAACTTCAAAGTTCTGGACCCCTATGCTCTACCAATTGAGTTGGCTATAGCTCCATTTTTAACGTAAAGGTTATGATTTGATTAGTTGGATATTTACGTCCTAAATTTATTTTTTAAAAAAATGAAAATCATGAGTTTTGGTTTAAGGATTAATGGTTAAACATTTGGTGTGCCAAAAATAAGTTTGTTTTTGGTGTGGAAACCACGCCAAGACAGCCAATTGACGGGCCACAGAAAATACTGTTCCAACTTACGATAATGACACAAACAACAAGAAATAGTTAATGAATAATTAGAATCCAAAATCAATTATTTTTTTGTGTAAAGCAAGTACTATGAATATTTGGGGAATCACTTTACCCCAACATCCCATAACATTCATTCGATACCAAAGCACTTTAGCATTATTAAGGAAACAAGAAATCTAGATATGGGTTATTTTGATTTTTGGATGGTGTAATTATATTTGGCCATTGCATACACTGTGCATGTGAATTTTGATTCAATCGACACAATTTGTTTACCACTAAAGAAAGATATATAATGAGAAAATAAATAATATTATTACTACTTTTTCAAGCCATGTCAAGTTCAATTTATAATGGAATATGTTACAAATCATCCAAAGAAGATAATTCTCCCTTTGAATAACTCATGTTAAATACAGAGAATATCATATTTGATTGACATGTAGTACAAATTATTCGAATCCTGGGGTGGATCTTGAAGAAGAATATTTGAGGAGTCAAAATAGAAAGAAAAAAAAATTGCATTTATATTCTAGAATTTGAACTTGCAGCATCTAGAACAAATGTTGTATCCTCTTCTAAATGAGCTATAAAATTTCATATAAATATAAATAGTACATAATGGTTATTCAAAAATAAAAGCTTTTGACTAGGAAGACCATGTCCACCACCTGCCCCCTTAAAAGGTCCGCCTCTGATTTGCTCCATCTCAAATTGTTCTTAAATAACTTTAATAACACATGTAACGTGAAACCCCACGTCCGATATTGATTGAGATTTAATATGATATATAAGTTAGACAATTAAGTTAGACAATCTAACTATTGTTAGCAAAAAAAAAAGACAATCTAACTATTTAATCAACTTGGGTTAACCATTTTAGGCCAATAGATTTGGATCTAATTAGTAGTTAACATAGGCAATTAGATGGATAATTTTGGAGGCATGCGGTCAGATTCCGGTCTACTAGCTGCATGCTGGTTGTGGCGTCCGAATTAGGTCGTGACAATAATCATTTGGAGGATGGCCTCCGGGTTGGGTCGTGACATGTAATGACCATCTATTGATCTGCTAAAATTTCAATATTTTTGATCTATTTGTTGTAGATATAAAAATGGTGATGGAGATTGTTGTTTCCTGGTAGAAAGAAGGGAGAGGGGAAGTGTTTGATTTAAAGTGGGGTTGCTGCCCTTTATGATGACAAGAGGGATAAATAAAGGAAGAAATGGGGCCAAAGGGAAGGAGATTGCAAATATAAGCTAAATAAGCTTCATGCCAAAGTAATGGCAATGGGGAAAGGAACATTCTCCTACTCCCAAAACTCACAATCATCATAACATTTTATAATCTATTACATCACACCTTTTCTTTTCTTTTTTATTTCATAAGAAATAGCTGTAGTAGGTTTTCCTTTTTGCGGACGAGAAAACTCAATTAAATTAATTAATTATGCTTAATTAATTAATTAGTAGTATACAGAAAGGAAAGCAAGTGCTACTGTACCTAAAATTTATGATGCGATTGCGATTGTTGGGTTTAATTTAATCTAATTAAAAGGCAAGTGGAAACCATAATTCAAGATTTTTAATTCAGTTTGGGTATGGGAAAATGTTAATCCATGGATTAGTTGTCCCACCCTTCGACACAAGTCAGCGAATCCGAATTAGTTTGGACTGTTGATATATTTGAAAGATAGCTTGCCTACAATACCATGTGCAATATAAAAAAAATAATAATAATAAAGTAATTTTTGTATGTTAAAAAAAATCCCATAACTAAAATAAAAATGTCTCTTCGCTAATGGATTGTGGTGAAGAGTAAAAACTGTTTTTGAATAACTTAGAAGTTGGGAATTATGAAAAAAACAACTTGTAGATTATTGAGTTCAAATCAATGAACTCATCCAACTGTTGCTGCTGAAGTTCTACTGTAAAAAAATTCATTTCATAAACAAGTTAATAAACTCATGCTTGGTCCATTAACTCAAGACCTTAAGTGTATACTCCACCAAAAGTGTCAGATTAATCATACTTCTGAATATGTATGAATATGTACTTGTTTGTTTTCACATATCCAACATATTAGTGTTCTTTCTGTTAAAATTAATGTCATATTTGTAATCAGGATAAAGAAACAATTTATATGAGACATGACTTGTTAATTTTTGTCACTATTTCCAGCGAAAAAGGACAAAATAGTACTATATAATTTTTCTAATATATGAGGATAAAACAGTTAATTTGCAAAAACATTGGGAAAAAATGGTAAATCAAGTTAAAATACAAGAATATAATCATAATTTTTCTTATTATGGAATATATAAATCACACGTATTTTCCTTTAATAAAAAAAACTAAAATCTTCGTCCACTTAACTTTGCTACAAACACCAACATATCAGTAACAAATAATATTACAATTCCTGGCAATATTTTTTTTTAAAACATGGATATAACTCAAGCACTCAAATGTGGAGAGAAAATTCGAACTCTGTCCACTTAGACACGAGGACATATTATTTATCTGCTCTGCTGAAAAAAAAAGGCAATAATATACATGAAAAATCAAAGTTAATATTGTAATTGACTTGGTGAAAATTAACATACGATTACAATCATTTCATGTGGTTGGGAGCCAGCAAAAGTGAAAAGACTTTTGTTTTTGAATTTAAACGGATTGAGTTCAAATCTCTCGTCCACTTAACTTTGCTACAAACACCAACATATCAGCAACAAATAATATTACAATTCCTGGCAATATTTTTTTTTAAAACATGGATATAACTCAAGCACTCAAATGTGAAGAGAAAATTCGAACTCTGTCTACTTAGACACGAGGACAGATTATTTATCTGCTCTGCTGAAAAAAAAGGGCAATAATATACATGAAAAATCAAAGTTAATATTGTAATTGACTTGGTGAAAATTAACATATGATTACAATCATTTCATGTGGTTGGGAGCCAGCAAAGGTGAAAAGACTTTTGTTCTTGAGTTTAAACGGATTGAGTTCAAATCTCTCTATCTAGATCAGGTAAGTTTATATCTATGTTAAAATAAAAAAAAAAATTTACAGTCCTTTCATAACTAAAAATTTAAATAATCAACTATGTCGTTATCCAGGGACTCATTATTTGAAGATAAAGCATTGTTAATTAAAAAATACATTCAAATGCAAAAAAGAAGTTGATTTGGTACAATATTAGATATATATCGAAACGAATGGATTGAATATAATATATGCTATCCAAAGTTCAATTAGGTGACCATTTCATACAATCAAAGGTTAACACATTTATCCCTAAAATATGATTAATTTCTCTTAGAAATGGATATTTCAATAATAAAGTCAAAAACTGGTTGCGTGTAGGAATATATTTGCACTCTATGATCCCTTGACAATGACTTAGATATTTCGAAAACGACCTTTTAACCATGAATTCTTGCTTCTTCTATGTTTATTAAATCTTTCTTCAAAATGAAATAGGAAAAATTATTTGCTTATTTAAAAAAGAAAAAATCCCATAACTCTTTTTGTAAGATAGATTTGAAAAATCTTCAAGTGGGTTTGGTGAATTTATAATACTACTATAAAGACTGAGTAGAAAAGGATAGAAAACTTAGTCAAGGGTAGTCCATCCATATGATATGGCTTTGACTAAGAAAGGGAA
>CATIWJ010190257.1:0-15401 GCA_949640765.1 Croton laevigatus
TACCGAATCAGTTAACTCTCGACAAGTATTAGTAAATAACTTGAATCAAAATAAAAACAAAAAAAAAAAAAAATTTAGACAAGATAGACAGAAGTAGCCCTCTTATGGCTTTACTACGGTAGATCTATAAGGGGCGCTACACTAATGGTTAGTACATTGTATTTTGACCTATTGGTTAGTACATTGTATTTTGACCTATTGGTTATGAGTTTGAATATACACTTGAGCGTGTTGATAGGGGAGGGCCACCCTCTATTGTGTGACTCATGGGTTAAATTCCTCCGTTTAATTTAAAAAATAAGAAATACTATATAATTAATTAATACCAATTTTAAGTTCTCAAAAAGTAATTTTGTATATAAATAAATAAAAATTTAAATTATTAACAAAAATAAATAACGAGTACCTAAATGAGTGAACACGTGCAACGCACGTTAAGAAATGATAGTTAACATATAAAATCTAGCATATATACCTAAAATTCTAAATTTGCGTTTTCTATATAATTTTTAAAAATATAAACGTTATGTTTGGTAGAATTTCTCTCAAATCTCTATGTTTTCTTCTAATCTCGATCCTCCAAATTTGGCAAATATGGTTAAAGGTCCTTTTAATACCTTGCTCCCCAGCTTCTTCTGTTCAATTTTCATCATTTTTCCAGTTAAGTCAATATAAAATGACTAAAATATCCCTAAAGAGTCAAATAAACTAACTACAGTATTTCTAAAAGGTCTATTCACAACTATTTTGTAAGTTTAAGTGTTGTTTTGAACTTTGGTCTTCTCTTACCTTAGATTAGCCATGACAGAAAGACCATTTGTGTAATCTACCCTCTCATATACACAACTCAAATTTTCAACGATGAAGGACTGTGAGGTGGGGTGCAATAGAATCCTTGTAAGGAGATCTATATATCGATTGGCACTCTTAAATACCCAACCAACTATCTAATCAATGGCTGAAGTTTCTAAACAGCAAAAAAGTCATCGGGTTATTCTCTCTCGATTTCTCTTAAAACTCCATCGATCGAAGCCATTTTCTAATACCGGTGAACTCGTTGGAACAAGAGCTTTCAGTTGATGATCTCCGTTTGTCCGTTAGAGCTCCTTAGCAGTGACGATAATTTAAAGAAAGTCGGCAGCCATTAAAGCTTCGTGAGTGAGGATAGAGAGAGAATACACAACTCACGTTTTTGGTGATGAACAACCGCGAGGTGGGGTGCAACGGAATTCAAGGCAAGAGAAGGAATTTATTTAACAAGTATTATAATATGCAAAAATGACCGTGTGAAATCAAAAGATAGTATAATTTTAAGATGATGGAGTAAATAAAAATATCAAGCATGATAATTTTCTTTGATGAATAGTGCGATGAAATGAAATTGAAATGCTAATCAATACATTAAAGAATACTAATGACAACATCATAATGATGATGAACAATTCTTAAAGGAAAAAGCAATGTAATTTTGAAGTATGAAAATGTAATAATTTTATCTTTAAACTATTTCATGCATAAGCATATCCTTTTGTAGGTTATAAGCAAACAAAAGAAAAGTAAAAGTTGTATAAAGTTGCATGAGAATAAGATGAAACATTATTGCTTTTAGGATCATCAATCTCTTTAACCCTTCTATTACTCATCATCATCAACTTATAAAAAGCATTCATTTTGCTTTTACCTTTTTTATTTATTAAGAACCATTTCAAATTTGAAAGTTTCTATTTTTTTTTTTTTGCGTTTATTTAATTTTATTTTAAAAATTGGCCCACACTTTTAAAAAATAATTTAAACAATTAACCGATTTGATCCTATATAAATGTTTTTCACCTAATATTATAAATTCTAGGTTTGATAAATACCAGTGCTCTCATTTTTTTTAAATTTTATTTTAATAAAATATGAAAATTTGTAGTTTTATTTTAACAAAATATAAAAATTTTAAATATTAATTAAATGTAATATTTAGTCGAACTAATATGTATATTCACCTATATAATATATGTAAATAATTCTTTAAAAAAATACATGTAAATAAATATATTAATGCTAAATTTATTAGTTTTACTTAATAAATTTAATTTTAAAAAAAATGATATTTATTGTATAATTTTTCATTTAAAGAATTAAGGAACAAAATAATATTATTTAACATTTTATATTATTAAAATGTTAAAAGTTATTTTAAAAAAATGCATTTCATTAATTCTTAGAAACTATATTATTGGTAAAATAATCGAATAAAGGTATTAGTTTTTATGAACCTATATATATATATATATATATATATATATATATATTAAACATAATAAATAAAGAAAATTGTTATTTCCAGAGCAATATTTGTTAATGCCAGAGCAATTACCCTTTTATTTCTTCATTGTTTGCTCTGGCATTAACAAATATTGCTTTGAAAATAACAACTCTCTAAATAAAATATATATTAAAAACAAAAATAATAAAAATGAAAAAATATATTGTTTTGTTTTAATAGAATGAAAGAAAGAGTCATTAAAAAAAAAAAAAAAAAGAATGAAAGAAAGAGAAAATTAGAAGGGGTTTATGAAGGGGTTTCCTTTTTCCATTTTCTTAACAATCCCATCCACTAACTCAGAGAGAGTCTTATACTTCCCATTCTTCTCTCTCTTTGTGTCAGAGAGAGATGAGCATTTGCCTACCATAGCAATGACTCTACAGACCCAATCTCGACTCCACCACCACCGCCACTCAATCTGCAACCGCCACCCATCAAAACCCATTACCGGTTTCTGCGCATCTTGCCTCCGTGAACGTCTCGCCGGCATTGACCCTGATACCCATCAGGAAACACCCATTACCCACCTTGCTGCTGAGCTTCGTCGTAGTAAATCTTATTCCAGTAGCTCAAATCCAAATGCATCCTCTAGCTCCACGACCACCAGCACCACCACCGTCTCTGAGCCTCGCCGGAAGTCTTGCGATGTAAGGTCGAAAAACACTCTCTCTGATCTGTTCCATAATGATGATAAGAAAAAATATAGCTTTTGTAGAAAACCAAAGGGTTTGGGTTTGGATTTGGGACTTGAATTGAAAGAAGAGGAAGAAAATGGGGTTGATATTAGGGTTTTTGATGAAATTAATGGAGTAAATGGTAATGTTTGTGAAGAAAATTTAGAGTATGAGTTTGATGAGGATGGGGAGTTGAAGACAATGAAGGAATTTATAGATCTTGAATGGGAGAGGAAGAAGAATGGAGGTAGGGATTTAAGAGACATTGCAGGGAGTTTTTGGGAGGTAGCTTCAACATTTAGAAAGAAATTAGTTAAATGGCAGATAAAACAGAAGAAGGAAAAGAAAGACAAGAAAGAAAAGAAACTTGGGTTTGTTAAAGATGGTAACTTGGCAAGTATTAGAAGATTAAGAGAAACCCAATCAGAGGTTGGAGAGTATGGATTTGGAAGGAGATCTTGTGATGCTGACCCTAGATTATCAGTTGATGCAGCTAGGTTGTCTGTTGATGATGCAAGGTATTCTTTTGATGAGCCTAGAGCTTCTTGGGATGGTTATTTGATTGGTAGAACACATCCGAGGCTCGCACCTTTGGTATCTGTTAAGGAGGATATGAAGTTACCTGCTAATGGAAATGAAAATGTGAAGGATGATGTAGAATCGAAGAACGAAGGAGAACGTAGTCCTGGAGGCACTGCACAGACTAGAGATTATTATTCTGATAGGAGGAGAAGAAGGAGCTTTGATCGTCTTGGTTCAACTAGGAGATTGACATTAGGGGATGATGAGTTCAAAGCAATATCAAATGCTAAGGTATCACCTGAAACAGTTGGGCTATTCCATGGAGCAAAGTTGTTGGTAACGGAGAAAGAATTAAGGGATTCGAATTGGTATTCTCTGAAAGATTACCAAGCTGAGAGTACTGATGTTCTTTCAAAGGATGTGGAGTCTGTTGTTGGTGGAGTTAGTAAAAAGGGTTTCAAATTCAAGAAGTTGCAGACATGGCGGAACATTTGGGGTTTGATGCAGAGGAGGAGTGATAGCAAGTTTGACGACGAGGAAAGGAGTAATGGTGGAAATGTGGTTGATGGGTCAGTGACCGAATCTTGGCAAAAATTGAGTGAAGTGGCCAATGTAGAAGCAAAAGGGAATGTTAGCCAAAAGCTTATAAGAAGTTACACAATTAGTGCTAAGGATTCCATCAAAATGGCCTGTAGTGCAAGCAATATCGATACCAAAGACAATGGTATGAAAAGAAGAGAAGACCTTGTGTTGCAGCGTAACCGGAGTGCCAGGTATTCTCCAAACAACCTTGATACTGGTTTGTTAAGATTTTACTTGACTCCATTGAGAAGTTATGGAAGAAGCAAATCTGGAAAGAGTAGGTTGCAAAACTCACACTCATTGGCAAGTAGTAATAATGTCCTGTAACTGTAAAGGTGCATTAATTGTTCTTCAATGGAATATGATGATGTAAAGACATAAAACTGATGTGTTTCTTCTTGTTCTACTGATAAAACAGATCATATTTATGCCTTGTTCTCTCTACTTAATACATGATGTACCTAATAAGTTGGCAAATGATAATTAGAGAACTTTTCTTTCTATGTTTTGCGCAATTCAATATAATAACTATGCTTACTTTGCAATACAGATTTTGCATTGTTGCGCTATCCATGCCTATTGAATTGAATTTGTGAATTTATCGTTCTATGCATCCAAGAAATTGACGAAAGTTAGTAATCTCAAATGGATGTACTTTTGGTATCTCAAATTGATGCATATTTGCTGGATTCTGATTTCTCAATGTTTAACATAGCAGTTCATTTGCACATGTAAATGCTTGTTGTTTGTTAATGCATTTGTGATACATTTTTCCAGCATTCTACTGGGACAATGTCCATATTTGATCTTTTCACTTAAATGGTAATTTTTCTTTCTGTATCTGTTACACTTGCCTTGCCAAAATGTAACAGACTTTGCTTGTCGTTGAGAATTGTTTACAGTACTTTAACAGTATATGCAAGTTGCTCTTGATTCATTGGGATTGCTGTATATTGTCTCCTATTTGTCTGTCCAACTTGATTCCTATGCATCTTACTCTACTCCCTTTTCTTTCTGTCTGGGAGGGGGAATTGATTATGGGACCTATGTGCAGGTTTATATATACATTTCTTACTAGGCTAAGGGTGTGTTCAGCATATTCAACCACTTAGATATTTTGAGCGTCGTGGTAGCTTACAAAACTCTAAAAGCTAAAAGTGGTTGGCCTATTATAAAACCCTATATAAAAAGCCTAGCGATCTTAACGAACACTACAAAAAAGTTAGTTTTTAGCGTTTTGACACTTGAAAAGTTGTTGCCGATTACATCGTTAGCCTCGGTGTGCAACTTTGCTTCTTATTGATAGTGAAGATATAGCATCATTTTTAACAGCAGAGTATACCTTAGCTAGTTAGGGGACATTTTCTTCAGTTCATTATGTGTTGAACCATTGGTTCTAACCCGGGTTCGACCCAGAACCTCAATCTTGAAGATGACCCTCGTTTTTTTGGAACAATGGTTCTCTTAGGGCGGTAATTTTCGAACACGGAATTTACTTTGCAGTAAAAACAGAAAAAAATAAATAAAGCGTTTAGCCCTATTAAATTATACATTCTGGTGTTTTCTTGTGAGACTGACATTGCTTAAGGGTAACTGTTGTTATATATCTTTTGCTATGGAAGGGTGTGTAGGGGTGGGGGGGACCCAAAAATCCATGCCAAGGCACTTCTAACAGCTTTCCAATAATTGCTTCTAATGAATTATTTTTCCACTGGACAAACTTTATTGGTATGGTCCTGTTGGAGTTTCTTGCTTAGGATTCCCCAATTCTGCAATCTTCTTCTGTTTTGGGCCCCTAAAATTGGTAGTAATGCATTGAAAGTCTTATTAAACATTACCAACAAGTACTGCAGGTCTTTTCTCTGCTTTTGTAAAAGAAAAAAGAAAAAAGGGTTCAAATGCTTGGCAACAATTGAAATTAAAAAAAAGAAGCAATAGTCTGATTTAAATAACATGTAGAAGAAGAAACAGTAAATTAGAAGAAGAAACAGTAAATTTGATTGTCTTTTGCATTGCAGATATGTAAAAAGTTTGTTCTTGATTTTGTGTGACAGATCTCCTTTCTTTATGGTGACCCCAAATCTGAGTAATAATTTTCTGAAGGATTAATTGAGAATTCAACAAATCAACAATAGTGAAATTTGTCTAGAAATGATATAGCATTTCAGTAATAGTAAAATAAATAAAATTACTGCTCAATGCTTACATGATTTCTAAATTTTATTTACAAATTACTCCCTCCGTTTTACAAAATGTCACAATGTGACATTCAACCTTAATTAAGCAATGTGTTGATTGGGTAATAAATTTATCATTTTATCCTCGTGATAGTGGAGTATTTACAAAATAAATTTGAATTGTTTCTTTTCAAAAAATTTGATATTATCAAAATAATTAAATGATAAAAATGAAAAAAAAAGAGAGGGAAATTTATCCTTTATTGCATAGAAAGTAATACTTACTCTCTCTGTTTGGCAAAACATATAACATTGTGACATTCAATCTTAATTAAGCAAGGAGTGTATTACGTAGTAAATTTACTTTTTTATCCTAATGATAATGATATATTTACAAAATAAAATAAATTATTTTATATTTTAAAACTCCAATATAAAATATGAAGGATACAAAAGGAAAAAAATAAATTTATCTTTTATTACATAAAAAATGACACTTATTTTGAAAAAAAATGAATATCACTATATGACATAGTTTGCAAAACGGATAAAATATATTAGAACAAAGAATGTCACAGAAGTAATGTCACATGTTTTGTAAAATGGAAGGAATGGTTTTTAGTATTTTGATCCGCTTAATTTTTTTTAATTTTTAACTAAAAATTGTTATGGTCAAAATAATTAAAATTAATATGAAAAAAAATTAAATTTTTTAAATTTTTAACTAAAAAATGTTATGGTCAAAATAATTAAAATTAATATGTAAAAAAAAAAATTTAAAATTGATGCTCATAATTGATACTCTCTCAATCCCTAAATATAATCCCGTTTTCTATTTTGGTGTGTTTCCAAATATCAGTGTTCATGGTACTCTCTCCATCCCCAAATATAAACCCGTTTTCTATTTTGGTGTGTTTCAAAATATCAGCATTCATGAAAAAGACACTTATCTTTGATGACAGGAGTATATTACAATGATCCCACATAAAAATACTATGAAACTACTAAGATGATGTTTGACATTACTTAAAATAACTTTTAAACACTTTTTAACTTAAAAAGTCATTTATTCACTGTTTAAGTTGTTTTTATAAAAATAACAAAATGATGTTAATTTATAAGTGCTTTTTTAAAGTCCAAAGGAGAAGCACAAATAAGAGTAAAATCTCACACACCCTTTAAAATTCTGTCCAATATTCTCTTATTAATATCTAAGACAAATATAAGCTCTGTTCAGCATGAGCTTTTAGTAACGCGTTTAACGGTCAATATAACAGTATAATGATTACCCATTATCCATGCATGACCATGCAACACAATTGCTAAGATAGAAATTAAAGGAAATCTAAGAACAATAATGATCAAACTAAAACATGCCATAAAACAATATTGTCTCTCTTTTCCAATTTAAGCATCATACTTAGAAATCATGCTAGACAATAATAATATCATATCACAATCTCATCATTAAACTAACATAATTTAAGGCATCAAATATTGTCACTCAACATCATACCCTTTTTCTTGAAGATCTTGGATTACCTCATTTCTCATCCTCACCCATAGCTTTAGTGCTTCTTGTTCGAATTTCTTGTTCTGCAAATCTTTCTGATAATTATACGCATCTTTGTCTGTTTCCACAATCCCTTTTGGTCCAATTGTTGTTCCGATCATACCTCCTTTAGCAATAAACTCTTCCATTGCTTCTGCATCACCTGGGTATGGAAATTCTCGCCTTTCATACAAATGAGCTAGCTCTCTCTCCTCCTTTGGCCTTGGCTTCAATGTCCACCAACCAAGTGGCGATGTTTCATTGTATAGCCACACAACGCCAAATAGCGTGTAGGTGCAGAGCAATGCCTTTCCCACTTGCTTCCAGAAATACCAATCTTCTTTCCCTAATCCTACTTTTCTCAAATACTTGTCGTAGTTAAATGATTTCAAATATTCAACACCTGAAACATCAAATTTATCATAATTTCAATGATCATTCATTCAAGCATATCAAACAATTAGAGTAAAGTTAACTTCACTAAAATACAGATCGTCTTTCCCATGCCCTAACCCTACTTTCCTTGTATGCTTATTGCAATTAAATGATTTTAATATTCTATGCCGGAAACATCAAATTTACCATAAATTTTCCTGATTATTCTTCTTTTCAAGCATTTCATCAAGCACTTGGAATACACTAAACTATACTAAAACGACGACAAAAAACTTCATCAAGAAAATACAGCATCACCTGTTTTGGCATCTTGATAACGTTTGCGAACCATTTCTTTAGATATGATAAGGAATTTTTGGATTGGATTAATAGCTTCACATATGTATTTTGCAGAGGAAACTGATCTGAGTTCTAGTGGATTTCTTGAAATGATGATGGATGAAGTATTTTACAAGGTTGTCAAACTCCTGAGTCAAGGTAGAGTCGGACAAGGTCCGGTTGACTCCTAAAATCCTAAGAGTTTAGGATTCCCTTATAAAGCCTGTAAATAATACAAAATCACAACAATTACGTAACTTAAAAATCAAAATACACACGGCAGGAGCTATGAACCACACAACATGACTAAAGCACATTATTCTTTGCCATAACAAGATGATAATGGAGATCAAAATATGACAAGTAAACAATATATACAAACTGTGCAAGCATCAAGCAACTCAGCATGATGATACAAGGTACTACCTGATACAGCCAACGGTCTCAACTCAACAAACTTAACATTTTGATTTTATTTGGATAAGCAAATACAATGGTTTTCATTCAACTTTTTAAGAATTCAAAACTAAAATTGAAGTGTTAGCATGAAAGAGCACTCACAAATATGCTCTACTTTAAAAAAAAAAAAAAATCCAATTTCTAGCCACAACTACGTAATAATGGCAGTGGCACAGTCCAAATTTTCCACAAAAGTGGTGGAATAGATCATCAATATTTTCTCCTAAAGGCTTCTTCTTCATACAGAGCCGAATTGGCATTAGATTTCCCAATTTTCAACTGTCAGGCCCACTGGTACTGACATTTTCAGGTCTAGTTGAATAAGATAGTGAGTAGATTGACCAAATGCAAATAGAATGAAATGAATCTAACAAATAATATCACTTGTGCAAATCCAATGATTAAGCAATTACCAGCAAACAAAGATGAAGAATTGAAGATTAAAAAAATTAAAACAAGCACAGAAGAATTGTGAGACAGAAACAAGCACAAAAGTCAAGAACATTGATAAAGACAAAAAAAAAAACCCAATTTCAGGAAAATAAATACGAAACGCCCAATATTGCTATCTATCAAGTTTAATTTCTATATAATTAAACCTAATTTTCTCACAATTTTATCTAATTACTCCTAATTTTCTAAAAATTTTCATTGAAAACAAACAAGAAAGGAATGAGTTCAAGAGTCCAAGAATCAAGTTGAGAAATTGAAAAGCACCTTGAGTTCATTCATGCAACATAAAAAAAAATAAAGTTCATGGCGGAAACTCTAACTTGCCTGAACAGAAGGACCAATGACGACCACCAGCTGAGAACGGCGAACTGGGAATCTGCGAGCATCAACGAAAGTCGGTGGACGGCGTGAGGGTGCGAGATGGTGGAGATTGGAGAGTGGCTGGCTCTGTTTTTGTTTTCTGCGAATGCTTTGCGAGGGAAGAGGAAGAGGAGAGGAGGCCGAGAGGGCTGACGCTAATAACGCATACGATTCGGAATCTGGGATTTTTAGTTCAGTCAATAGTACAGTCCAATAATACGGAAAGATTATGAGTGGATAGTTAAATCCAAATTGTTATTTAAATATTTATTATATTATAATAAATAAGAAATTTTTAATAAAAAAATTATTGATTTAACTCATATTTTAGGTGAAAACAAAATTAAACGAATCTGTTAACGAGGTTAAAATCTTGATACAATCTCATCTCATTTAATTATTGAATCGGCTCATTTAGTTTTCGAACAAATTTTAATGGAGCCGAACTCCAAGTAACTTATAAAAAGTTTGTCTCATTTACATCTCAATAGACAACCCATTGAGCTGTTTACAACGGCCGGACCCTAAAAAAATAGGATCAACAATTTTTAGGGACAACTCAACATTTATAACTTGCCTTTTTCCCTTTTTTTTTTCTTATGTGGAGATAAAAAGACATAAAATGCTGTTTGATAGAACTTCGGAGATGCATTGCACCCAGAATATGACTTCTGAAAAATGAGTTTGGATTCATGATAAATGTTTCAGCAACTTAGCATCTCGAATGCTAGAGAAAAGACATGTATATTTACTCTTTCGGACAAAATCAACAAAGGAATAAAAATGGAAATATGAAGAGGCTAATTTACTCCGGAATTTAATCAATGCGAGTACTTTAGAAAAATTTGTATTTAGTCACTTTGGGTAGAATTGACAGAATAACTAAATGGTTTTATGTTAATTACCTTAGAACGAATTGAAAATAATTAACGACAAAATCGGACACTAATTAATAAAATGCATTTAAATTGAAAGATAGACATAATTGTCTGAAGTACAATTTATAGACTTGTAGTATGGTTTGTGTGTTTGATTCGTTGAAAGGGTTCTCAGCCTTCAAGCTTCATATTAGGCTCCCAAACGTCAACTCATGCTTCCACGAGGAGGAAGATCTAAAGGAGTTCGAATGGTGTGAGTCTTCAAAGCAACAACCAACCATGGAATCTATGGATATGGAGAAGTCTACACTCTTAGCTATCGTACCTTTTAAAAGGCCGAAGGTAGGGCTAGTTAACAATTTTCTCGATGACTAGGAAATCTTATGGTGATAATTAAAGAGAAAGAAGTTGCTGCAGCTGCTATCTTCAAAGCTTATATGCAAGGGTTATTTAACATGTTTACTCTGGAAGACTCTTTGGAGATTAATGGATCATAAGTTATCTTAAAGGAAGGACCAAATAAAGATTTTAGAGAAGACTTGGGACTAGCTTTACGTGTGATGAAGGATTATTGCCTTCAAGTTCAAGACCCTTTGGAGAAATTCAACTTTAAAACATCTGAAGAGCCGACGATTACATGCATTGGCACTTTGTAGTTTTGTTATCCTAAGTAATTATTCCACATTCTATATTAGAAATGTGAGGTAACTGTTCGAGTGACTATAAGTATGAAGTTTGAAAAAGAGATGATCCCCTCCAATGAATCAAATACACAAACCAGACTACAAGTCTATAAATATACTCCTGACATTTTTGTCTATCTTTCGATTTAATAGCATTTTCGTTGATTAACGTTCGATTTTGTTATTCAATCACCTATGGTTAATTATTTCCGATTCGTTATGAGGTAATTAACACAAAATTTTTCGCTAAATACTTACATCGATTGAATTCTGGAGTAATTTAACTTCTTTCGGTTTATATATTTTTTTTCTTTTATTGATTCTGTCTGAAAGAGTAAATCTGCACCTTAACAACCATTTAATTATTTCGTTGCTTCTATCTAGAGTGATTAAACACAAGTTTTGCTATAATACTTATGTCCATTCAATTTATGAGTAATTTAGCTTTCCAATTTGTATTTTTATTATTTCTTTGATTTTGTTCGAATGAGTAATTCCACATATTATTTCATCCTCAAAATTTTAATATTCGAAACGATAAATTGATAAAACATTTATCATGAATTCAAATTCACTCTCGGAAATTCGATTCAGGGCGTAATCCATCTCCAAAGTTCCGAGTCTCTACAATTGGTGTACTTCACATACCTGGCAAACTGCATTATACAAACTGTCGGAAAGATGGATGTGAACTTTTAATCTTTATAGAGGAAAAATCGAAACAAACTCTAGGGCAGAAAGAAGCAAATAGGGCCGAATAAATAGTTAAGCCCAACTAATAAGGCCCAAATTAGTTCAGAGTATTCTAGACTCTGCCACATTCCATGTCAAAGTTCAAAATAATACCAGAAACTTCTCAACGGAACCGGAGTGTTACAGAAAGCGCCAAAACTTCATCTCCTTCCTATAAATACCGAATCCATCTTCTTCAACCATACCGTCGAAGAAGAAGAAAAATAAATTCATAGCTAGTTATCTAAGATTTTAAATCTGCAATTGAAAAATGGCAATGATTCCAAGCTTTTTCAGCAACTCACGAAACAGCATTTTCGATCCATTCTCAGCTTTCGACGTTTGGGATCCATTCAAAGACTTTCCTTTATCTTCATCATCATCATCTTCAATCATTAATCGAGAAAATTCCGCTTTTGTTAACACTCGCATTGACTGGAAAGAGACACCGGAAGCTCATGTGTTCAAGGCGGATCTTCCTGGGCTTAAAAAGGAGGAAGTGAAAGTAGAAGTTGAAGATGATAGAGTTCTTCAGATCAGCGGAGAGAGGAATGTGGAGAAAGAAGATAAGAATGATACTTGGCATCGGATGGAACGTAGTAGCGGCAAGTTCATAAGGAGATTCCGGCTGCCGGAGAATGCTAAAATGGATCAAGTTAAGGCTGCGATGGAAAATGGAGTTCTCACTGTGACTGTTCCTAAGGAGGAAATTAAGAAATCCAATGTTAAGGCTATTGAGATTTCTGGTTAAGTTTCAGCTTTGGTCTTTAATATACATGCATATGCATATGTATGAATATGATGATATGTGTGAAAAACAATGTAGTAAAGAAAGATTGCTGGGTTTTTGTATAATCAATATAATTTGTGATTGTTTTGTCTTTTATTTTGCTAGTGAATAAGTATTAATTTTATTATCTACAGTTTATAGATCTTTAGTGAGTAATTTTTATGAAAAGTTTGTGTAAATTATGCAAATATTGAACCTTAAATCTTATTCTGTATTGCAATATATTAGTCTATGATCTGAGTTTAATAGTCTAAGGTTTGATTTTGAGTATGGGGGTGAGAGATGAACTCTGGTTTTCCTTGAAAACAAAATATAAATATATAGATTGTAATATTTGTTGAACAGATGACATATTCATTTAGTCTCTATTTTACTAGTATTGTAAAAGAACAATTCGTGAACACTAACAGAGCTTTTTCTACAGTTGCTTGCAACTTCCAAGAACATAGGATCAAATCCAGGACATAATGATCAACGAAGAGTTCCTAAAGGAGTTTTGTAAGTATACCACTTTGATATCAACACAAAAGCCCCAAAATTTAGCACACTGAGTATTGCCAGTAACCAGAAAAAGTAATCAACATGACCATAGTTCAAGTTATCTGGTATCCAACCTGGTTTTCCATTCTTAGTCGTAATGCTTGTTGTAATAGTTACTAGAAGAGAGCTCAAGTAATTACCGAGTGCGACAGTGGTAAGAGATAATGCAGAACATAAGCTTCTCATTGCATCAGGTGCTTCTTGATAGAAAAATTCTAATTGCCCAATGAATGTGAATACTTCTGCGCATCCTATTAGGAAATATTGTGGAACTTGCCAGAATACTGATATTGGTACTTCTTTAAGTTCATAGTAATTGTGTCTTTTAATCATTGCAAGTCTTATCATTTCTAATGCTGCTGCTGATACCATGGCGAATATTGATATTACAAGGCCTATTCCCATTCTTTGTAGTTGTGTCAGGCCATTTTTGTTACCTGTGAATTTCCTTGCAACTGGGACGATGATTCTGTCATAGACTGGTACCCAGAAGATGACACTAAGGGTGTCAAAAACGGAGAGAGAGGCAGATGGGATTTTGAAATTGGAGTTGCCAACATATTTGTTCATTTGATCTCCTTGAAGCACAAATAAGTTGCTCATTTGGCTGTATACTGCTGCGAAGATTATACCAGTAGCCCATATGGGAAGCAACCGAATGATTGATTTAAGTTCTTCGACTTGAGTTACTGTGGAAAGTCTCCATGGATCTACTGATTCTTTTACGTTATCTTGTTCTGTTTCCACTGCTGCCTTGTCAAAGAAACTGAAACATGAAGATAACAGCAACAAGTAAGAAATTAACCTGAAATATTATTTTCCCTTGAATTCTTGCAGATTTTTAATTGTTCAAACACTAACCTGAAATCACTGGTGTGCTCAACTTTGCGGCTTCCTTTGATGTTGGATTCAGCGTCCACTGTTTCGTATAAGAGAGACTTATCAGCAGGCACCTTAACTTTGTATTTCCTAATGGAAGCCACTATCACCTGGAAGAGACGTGTAAGAGGGCTGCCTCCAGGCTTTTGGTTTCTGTACAATTTAGTACCCAAAAAGAAGCAGGTGACAGCAACTGCCATGGCTATTGCAGGAATACCAAAACCCCATCCCCAACTCCAGTTGTTTTGAACATAAACAAGCACTGAAGAAGCGATAAGAGCTCCAACATTGATTGAGAAGTAGAACCAGTTAAAGAAAGAGCCTTTGTGCTTCTTTTCAGTCTCATCTGTATCATCAAATTGATCCGCTCCATATGATGACACACAAGGCTTAATTCCTCCAGTGCCTAGTGCTATCAGGTAAAGTGCTACAAAGCATGCTGCGCTTTGCGCATTTGTTGGATCGCAGTCATTCTTCGCATAGCATCTTGGCTTTAGTCCAGGAATTGATGCTGACAGCGCTAAAAGTGTCATCCCCTATGGACATAGCAAAGTGTTATTGTGTTGTTTAGCCAGAACATATGCATCTAACTATTGAAAATGGCATAGAGAACACAGAAAATATAATGGTTTTGTCATGCTTGAGGATTGTTTCCTAAGAATAACTTTTCCCCCTTCAAGGGTAAGAAATACAATGCGAGGCACTTGTTAGCTACCCAGAGATATTAGTGATAAAAACCCATTTAGGATCATTTATTTAGCCTCACTCGAGTTTTGAGCTTTTAAATAAACAAGCCAAAACTCGAGCAAGCCAGAGTTTAGATCGGCTTCTTTGTATTGTTATAATGGGAATCCCATTTATGTTTCAAATGCTTCATAAGAAAACATCTTCCTTAAGTTGAATTCTACAAAAGGTTCGAGTTTTCGGATTGGTAGGACTTACAATGACATAGATAATCATAAAAGTTGCAATAGTCCAATATCTTCCTAGATATGCATCGGCTAAAAAAGCTCCAATCAATGGTGTAGTATAGCATGTTCCACTCCAATCTGAGTTATTTTTAGTAGCAGTAGCACTGCTCTGATTCAATAT
>CATIWJ010190260.1:0-10100 GCA_949640765.1 Croton laevigatus
CAAGAGGAATCGAACCCTTAGACTGCAGCTCCTTAATCTCAATCTTTTCCACTTAGCTGCCCCACCTCCTTACTTGTGGGGATTATTATTATAACATGGGATAATATAGTTTTTTATGTTAATGTTGTTAGCCTTAGAATAGCTTTATATTTATTGAATTTATTGATAGAAATACATGTCTTTACGGTTCAATGCTTTGATTCATCATTTACAAGAAAAGGGGATATAATGCCTTGGACAAAGTGCCGTTTCACATGCTTTTCATATTGCGTCGTGGGTTTCTTTGTTTTTCTTGTTTTATTTGAATGAAATAATTAAATAGAAAAGGGATTTCGATAGTAATGTGTGGGGGTAGGCAAAATCGGTTCGGTTCGGTTCACCGAACCGATTTTTTCAGTTTTTAGTTCAAAACCGATTTTTTTTTATGAACCGAAAATCGAATCGAAAATTTGATTAACCGATTTTTCGGTTCGGTTCGATTTGAAATCGGTTTTAACCGAATTTTACACGTAAAAAAATCGGTTCGTATATTTAAACGAACCAAAAATCGAACCGAAAATTTGGTTCACATATTTTTACGAACCGAAAATTTGATTAACCGATTATTCGGTTCGGTTCGGTTTCGATTCAATTTCGATTTGCGGTTCGGTTTTGCCCACCCCTAGTAATGTGACGAAATTCCATGCGTTGATAGTTTGATCTTCTATTTCTGTATGGGAATTGAAAATACTTGTTTCACATCCTACAATAAAAAAAAAACTTGTTTTCTTTTTTAAATTAATTTTCAAATTGAATTTATTTGAAAAATAATATTGGTTATGGTTTGAATAAATTATTTGACATTTAAATAAGTTAATTGAATCAAGATGTCACCAAAGTGATCTCTTTTATACATATTACTTATACTAAATGTTAAACATAGTCTATATATGTATATCCATGTTGGTATTAATTGGCCCAAAGAAATATTAGTATTTGACTGGATTATATATGTACTTGTGATGGTAAACATGTGATAATTATAAGGTTGTACATGTAAATAATCAATCAATCAATCCAGAGATAGGTTCATTATTTAATATGCATTATTGTCAATGTTTGATCATTGCATAATGAGTACCACTAGCAATTAATATTACTGTCTAAAGACTTGATATTAATGTTGCACTAGGTATCTTGAGATGGGTTGTGCCATTATTTGAATTTGTTTAATGATTGATTTTGATTTTTTTAAAGCAAGTATATTTATATGGATTATTTTATTCTCTCAATAGCTACTCTTGCTACTGTATCTATTAATTTGAATTCAATCCCAGTCGTTAATGGTACAAACTCTAAGGATTGGGAAGAGAATGTCCTAATTGTTCTTAGCTGCATGGATCTTGACCTTACACCTAGGACTGAGCAACTTGCTTCTCCTATGGACTCTAGTACCTCCGATGAGAGAAAATTTTATGAGAAATGGGATTGCTCTAATCACATGAGTCTAATGATCATCAAGCGCAGCATTCTAGAAGCTTTTAGGGCTGCAGCATCCAAAGGGATAATAGGGCCAAAGATTTCGTTGCCGAGATTGAGAAACACTTTGCCAAAAGCGATAAGGTGGAAACAAGCACACTTCTTCAAAGCTTGATTTCTATGAAGTGTAAATGTAAAATAAATATAAGGGAGTACATTATGAAAATGTCTAATATTGCTTCCAAGATTAAGGCCTTAAAGCTCGAGTTATCTAAGGACTTACTTGTGCATATGGTATTGATTTATCTTCCTGCATAATTTAATCAATTTAAGATTAGTTACAACTATCAGAAGGAAAAATGGTTTCTAAATGAGCTCATTTCATATTATGTGCAAGAAGAAGAAAGGATGAAGCTAGAAAGGACAAAAAGTACTCACTTGGCTAGCACCTCTAAAGACAAGGTAGAAAGAGGAAAAATGAGGCTACCAAGAATGAAGCTACTAAAGGTCTAGCAGAAAAGAAGCAAAATCAGGGTAGTGATTGCTTGTTCTGTGGAAAGCCTTGACATACAAAGAAGAAATGTACCAAATATCATGCTTGGCATGTAAAGAAAGATATGTTCCTTACTCTGGTCTATTCTGAGGTGAATTTAGCTTTAGTACCTATAAACACTTTAGATTTTGGTGTAATTATTAACATCAGTGTTTTAATAAAGGATCACTTGAACTACTGAAGGCCAAGCGATGCTAAAAGACATATTTATGTTAGAGATGGCAAATCAATAGAAGTGGAAGTTATAGGGCATTTAGGTTGTTATTGTGTTTTAGTTATTATTTGGATTTGAAAGACATTTTTGTTGTAGTGTCATTTAGATGGAATTTAATTTTGATTTTCAATTTAGACAAGTCTGGATATTGTTGTTCTTTTGGAAACAATCGAGTTATTTTGTCTTTAAATTCAAATATAGTTGGTTTTGGTTCACTTATAGTTCATAACAATCAATATTTGCTTGATACTGTAGCTTCTTATCATGTAGCTTCTTATCATGAATCTTCAATTGTGGAATCACGTTGGTACTAAGCATAAAATGGATATGCAAATTTAGGATCATTATGGCACAGACGCTTAGGTCACATCTCTAGAAATAAAGTTAAAAGACTTATGCCAAATGGAATCTTAGATTCCTTTGACTTTGCAGACTTTAATGCCTTTATTAAGTGTATTAAACATAAACAGACTAAAGAAAAAAAGATTAGATGCATATAGAGATATAAAAGTCTTAGAATTGATACATATAGACATTTACGTGCCATTTCCTACACCTTTTTAGAATGGTCAACAATATTTTATATCATTCATAGATGATTACTCTAGATATGCATACTTATATCTTCTACATAAAAAAATGCAATCTTTGGATGTATTCAAGTCATTTAAGGCTAAAGTTAAGAACTAACTCAACAAAAGAATAAATAATATCAAATCTGATCGTAAATGTGAATATTACGGTAGATATGACGATTCAGGTGAACAATGTCTAGGACTATTTTCCAAGTACCTAGAGGAATATGGGATCATCCCACAATACACTATGCCATGGTCACCTAGCATGAATGGTGTAGCTGAAAAATGATACCGAACTCATAAGGATATGATAAGATGTATGATTTGTCATTTTACCTTACCAGAGTCACTCTAGGGAAAGGCACTAAAATTGCATCTTATATTCTAAATAGAGTGCCAACTAAAGCTGCTTTTAAAATACCTTATAAGCTTTGGATATGAAGAAAGCCTACTCTAAGGCACTTACATATATGGGGATGTCCAGCTGAAGCAAGGTCTTATAGGCTAAATGAAAAGAAACTGGAATCTCAAACAGAGAGCAGCTACTTTATTAGTTATTTCGAGTGATCTAGGGGCTATAAGTTTTATGATCCCAAATGAAAGACCATTTTTGAGATGGGTATTACAACATTCTTTAAGGATATTGAGTTTAAGGGGAGAAATAAAAAATAATATTAAAGACTTTATCTTTGAGGAAGAATTAGTTCTTATTCTTGAACCAATTCCTAAAATTGCCACAAATGAAGCAAATTCAGAACCTCAACAAAATACTATCATTCTATCTCTTATTTAAGATGAGGAAATTATTTCTGAAGAACAAATTCAACATCCTTAAGAACAACCAGTACTTCAAGAGCCAATACCTTTGAGACGATCCACAAGAGAAAGGAGAAATGTTATTTCGGATGATTTTGTGGTATATCTCTAAGAATATAAGGAAAATAATGGTATGATGGAAAATAATCCAGTCAATATCCATCAAGCCTTGCAAGATTCCAAAGCAAAAAAATGGATTGAAGCAATGAATGAAGAGTATAAATCTATGTAAGATAATAAGATTTGGGAAATTGTCTCGTTACCAGAAGGTGCGAAATCCATTGGTTGAAAATGAATATTTAAAACCAAACGGGATTAAAAGGGTAATGTGGAGAGGTATAAAGCTCGTCTTGTAGCTAAAGGCTATATTCAAATGAAAGGGATTGACTATAAAGAGTCCTTCTCTCTAGTTTTATCAAAGGAATCTTTTAGGATAATTATGGCTCTTATTGCACATTATGATTTGGAGCTTCATCAGATGGATGTCAAGACGGCATTTGTCAATGGAAACATTGATAAAACAATCTATACGGTGCAACAAAAAATCTTTATGTCAGAAGACCCAAAGTATATGGCTTTTAAATTGGTAAATTCCATCTATAGGCTAAAGCAAGCATCTCGTCAATGATATCATAAATTTCATCAAGTAATTATCTTATTTGGTTTCGAGATGAATGCTATTAATGATTATATGTATCAAAAATTTATTGGGAGTAAGCATATTTTTTCTGGTGTTATATGTTGATGATATATTACTTGCCACTAATAATATAGGCATATTGCATGAAACCAAGAGATTTTTATCACAAAATTTTAAGATGAAAAATCTTGGTAATGCCTCATTTGTATTAGAAATCCAAATACAGCGGGATTGATCTCAAGGTACTTTAGGATTACTATAAAGAAGCTATATTGATAAGTTGCTTAAAAGAATTGGCATGCAAGATTGTAAACCAGGTGATACCCCAGCTTCTAAGGGAGATAAATTTAGTCCTAGTCAATGCCTAAAAGGATAAATTTAGTCCTAGTTAATGCCCAAAAGGAAGCCTTGAGATTCAAAAAATGCAGAAGATTCCTTATGCATCAGCTATAGGGAGTTTGATGTACGGTCAATTATGTACACACCCGGTTATAGAGTACATTGTTGGAATGTTTGGCAGATACTTAAGCAACTAAGAATGGATAATTGGAAAGCAGCCAAAAGGGTTATGAAATATTTAAAGAGAACAAGGGTTTATATGCTCATATATAAGAAGTTAGTCCATTTAGAGATCATTGGTTACTCTGACTCTGATTTCGCTGGATGTCAAGATAGTAGAAGATCCACTTTAGGTTACATGTATATTTTGCTGGTAGTACAATTTCTTGGTGAAGTGCCAAGCAAACTCTTATTGCATCATCCATCATGGCAACAAAATTTATAGCATGTTATGAAGCATCCAGCCATGAGATTTGGCTGAAAAATTTTATCACTGGGTTATGAATTATAGAAATTAAAAGACCACTTAAGATACATTGACAATAAATCAACCATTTTATACTCCAACAACAATAGGAGCTGGATGAAGTTGAAATACATTGACATCAACTTTCTAGTTGTAAAGGAGAGGGTACAGAGTGGATAAATTTTGATAGAGCACTTAGGGACGAACTCCATAATAGCAGATCCTTTTACAAAGGATCATCCACCCAAGGTCTTTCACGAGCACATTGCTCACATGGGTGTCTTCGAGAATAAAGAATCTATGGTTTAGTGGAAATATGACATTATATTATCTTGTGTTCTATGTTTGACTTAGTGTATGCATTCATTTGTATTTGGATATTTTTCTTATCAAAAAATAAGTTTGATATTCAGTTTATCACAATTTGTACCAATAAAGTCATTAAATGATCTCACTAAAATAAAGCAAACCATTTGAAAATCGATATGTATAGATCACATTTATGTGATTTTTATGCTGCACATTTCATGATTGATGATAATGCGACTCGATAATCCTTTACCTAGATGGACTCCAGATTATTTACAGTGTTTTACAAGGATACACACTATGATCTGGCAGTGGTGAATATATCGCAGCCTTTTCTTATCCTATAAGGATAAGGTCATTGAGTTATCTCCTATAAATACCCCTAAGGGTTTTCCAAGCAAAGGTATTCTATGGAATCTCTTCTCCATTATTTAATTCGTATAATCTCCATTAATCAGTCATTGACTTAAGCATCGGAATGGTTACCACCAGGCAGCCCCCAAACTTTTTTCTTGTATTGTCTACAAGCTAGCTTGTTCATGAAGATTCGGTTCTCTTGCACCCGATCGGCGGTCCATAGTGTGTCATGGGGGTTCTCTAAGCGTGGATCGAACACGCTACCTTCCTCACTCCCATCTTTAATCTTTACTGCTCCAAATCATTTTTAGGTTACAATTACCCATTAGAATCCCTTTCAATTAAGATTGATCTCACGTAAGATCAGAACAATCTCTTCAATGGATCTTTTCAGTCTACACTCAATCACTCTTCATTGTCAAAATAGTAAAAAATTCCCGATTTGAAAGAGAATTATTGGGCAACTAATCTTCATCTTCTTCTTTTATGTTTTTCGTGTTGTTGGGTTTTTGCAACATCATTCTGTTTCTTAATGGACAAAGGCGCGGAAGAGAGGAGACAAAATAGAGAAGAGAGAGAGGGAAGTCAAGGCAAAGAGGAGTAGAGGAAACAAAAAAAAGGAGAGACCAAAACAGAGGAAGTAGAACAAGAGAGAATCAAAAACATAGAATTCAAATATTTTTCATGAATTAAATAAATGAAAAAAATGGTATTTTTAGGAAAATATCCGAAAAATTGCTTGGCTCCCATCTCCATTTTTCGACTCCATCTCTGGTAATAAGGACCATTGATCGCCTGCTAGTGGTCCAAAGAACCGGATGGAGCCCAGAACCACCGCGACTGGTGGCCAGAAGAAGGAGATTCGTTCGGATCACCCATCAGTCCGTCAGGTCTGGTCGAGATCCAAATGTAAAAACAAAATTTTCCGGTGATTGGACAGTAATTCTGAGGCCACCATCGGGACCGGTCCGGTGAGAGGAAAAGTTCGATATATGGTTCATCAATTTTCATCGTCAGAAAAAGAATGGGTCTCCGGATTACCCACAGGTCTGTCGACCCGGTTAGCAACCAAGACGGGTGAAGAAGACAGCCCAAAATGACAGCTTAAGCTGTGTTTTGGCTAAAGAAATGAGCCTTTGAATACTGGATAAGTACAGTTTGATGCCTATTGTTCTTGCCGCGTTTCAATGAGGCCCTAAATAATTATAGATAAACCCCTAAACTTATTTTATCATTTCAATTGTACCCTTTCAATTTAATTTAGTTTTTAAATTTATTTTAGAAAAATAATTAGTTAGTGGTACTAATTAATCATGATATAAGCTTAATTTGAATAAGTGGGCTACAATATGATGAAATTTACTTAGTGGTCTTAAATATTTTTTAGCTAAAAATTATTCAAGATGGTGAGGATGGTGAAGTATCATCTTCACGGTTATTTTGATCCCATATACATATAGTTGATGCCTAAATGCCCAAGAAGATTGTTGAGCATCCCTCCATCATACATCTAGAAGACGGTTAAGCACGATCCCTAGATCGTTCCTTCGCAGTATAAATAGACTACGGTTGAGCACGATCCCTAGATCGTCCCTTTGCAGCATAAATAAGACTGTGGTTGAGCACGATCCATAGATCGTCCCTCCATAGCATAAAGATCCGATGGTTGAGCATGATCCTTAGATCATTCCTCCATCACACGCCAAGAAGATGGTTGAGTATGATCCCTAGATCATCCCTCTATCGCACACCAAGATGATGGTTGAGTATGATCCTTAGATCATCCCTCCGTCATATACCTAGAAGATGGTTGAGCACAATCCTTAGATCGTCCTTCCATGGCATAAATAAACATTGGTTGAGCATGATCCTTATATCGTCCTTCCATGGCACAACCGAACTGAGGTTGAGCACGAACTATAGATCGTCCTTCTACAACATAAACAGAATGTGGTTGAGCATGATCTTTAGATCATCCATCCATTACATGCAAGAGCAGAGTTTGGTCTAAAGACCATTCGCCTAATAGCAAATGCATCCTAGAACTGACATTATATCAAGACCAGCTATTAGGAAATTCAATTAATCTGGTGTTTTGACAATCGACCCTATAAAAAGAAGAAAAAGAGATGCCATCAGTCTTTGACTAGAGGACTTGATGGGGGGGATATGTGATGACGTGGCTCAATAATCCTTTACCTAGATGGACTCCGGATTATTTGCAGTGTTCTACTAGGATACGCACTATGGTCTGGCAGTGGTGAATATATCGCGGCCTTTCCTTATCCTATAGGGATAAGGTCATTGAGTTATCTCCTATAAATACCTCTAAAGATTTCCCAAGCAAAGGTATTCTATGGAATCTCTTCTCCTCTATTTAATTCGTATAATCTCCATTAATCAACCGTTGACTTAGGCATCAGAGTGGTTGCCACCAGGCAGCTCCCAAACTTTTTCTTCTGTTATCTTGTTTGTGAAGATTCGATTCTCTTGCACCCAATTGGTAGTCCATAATGTGTCTTAGGTCCTCTAAATTGACCGCAAGACATCAATTGATCTATATCATTTGGTTATGTTAATATTAGTGATCATTGATGGGTTTAGTTATGATTGATAAAATAAAAACCGCTTGGTCCTAAATTAATTTAACTAATGGACAAGATTGTTTGGATATGCCCCATGTTTATAATGGCAAATCTTGAACTCACAAAGTCTAATGCATTTATAAGGATACATATGTAGCCGAATGGGAGATTATTAGCAAAATAAATAAATATCAAATTGGAGCCGCACATGTAATAACTAAATATGTTAAGCAATTAATTTTTTTTAAGTCAAAATTAAAGTGATCTATTTAGAATATAGTTTTATGGCTAAGGGCATAATTATCATGAAAAATATTGTGCAGATACCATAAGTAATTTTTCTGATTTGATGAAGGGTCAAATTAGAAATATTAAAACTTAAGAAAAATAACTTCTACTAAGAGTTATTTTTAAAGGGTTATGGTCCCCAGTTGTAAACATGTATCTTTTCATCTTCATCCCATCAAAAGAGAAAACAAAGAAAATAAAAGGAAAACTTACAATTGGAAGATTTCAACTCATCAAGTTCATCACCCTTAATTGAAATTATTGTAGGATAAAATTAAGGGTTCTTTGATTAATTGCTTTAACAGTTATTACATATAAGTGGAACCGAAACAAATTGATGGCCGCCTACCAAGTAATTCACACTTTCCCTTTTTGTTTTATTTTTCCATTTTCAGACCACCAAATACAATATTTGTTATTATGACATTTTGATGTTGCAGATGTCTGGCAAATTGCAACTTATCTCTTCCCAATTTACAGGTAGAGCTCTAACCTTGCAATTAACTGTCATTAAACTAATCGTCTTAGTTTTTGAAATTGCAGGGGCTGAATACAATGTGTTCTTTTATGATTAATTATAAATAGAATTGGGATTGTTTCTAAATACAGTGGTCTTGATTGAACTTATTTGTAATCATGTGCTTACATACGTTTGCCTTTGTGCCTACTGCAATTCTCTGTCTTAACAAAATAACGTTCATTTGAGTGTGATGTACTTATTTTTCTTGGTTTTTACTCTTAACATTATGGATTTTAAGTGAGATTAAATGGTATGTTCTGTTAAGATTTTCTTGTACTTTACCAATAATAATTTAAGGCAATTCGTTTTCCCTTTTTTTTTTTTTTTTTTTTGAGAAACTCATTTTGTTACTAATAATAATTTAGATTCTTTCTTCTTCTTGCTGATCTTTTGTTTCTCATTCTTTCTTAGTAATCAAACACTACAACTGCATTGTGCATATTCATTGAAACTAATAAAGAGCAATAGAATAATCAAAGAAAATGAATGGCTATCTTTTAAAGACAATGAGCTTTTCAAAACATAGATCATAAATTTACAATCATTTTCTGGTTCATCCTTATATATACAATCAAATAACATAAACCAAAGCAATGACATAGCGAGAAAAAGTTAGTGCCACAATTTTATTACCAAGAAAAATTTTTAATTTTTGGGTGAAAAATCAAAAAGAAAAAAAATAAAAGATAAAAAAGAATTGAACATTGCTACACAAGATTCTAACCAGCAATATTTGGGATAAAAATTTAAGAACTTTCCACTAAGCTAGAACTCACTTTCAGTCGTTTGAACTACATACATACTGATATATCCAATTTAAAAGAGAGATATAGAAAGCACAAAAACAAATAAAGAGTAAATAACTATTGTTGCTAGAGGCGTAACATAGTTTTGAATATTAATGATTCAAACCGAAATTCAAATAAAAAATGTTATATTTGAATTGGAATTTTATAATATAAAATTTGGAATGGAAT
>CATIWJ010190264.1:0-56311 GCA_949640765.1 Croton laevigatus
TACCATTATTGCATTTTGTCATTATTATCAAATGGCTTATATCACATTTTATCTTTTTGTTATATATAGTAATTGATTAACTCTTACACTGAATTTAAGCAATTTAAATTGGGTAAATTTTTTTTCAGGAAAAAAAATAAAGTTGACTAATGGAGAAGTGTGTCTTTGACTTCCAATGGTGTTTGAACAAGGCACGTGTTAAGGACCCAATATGATTCAAAAACCACCCCACAATACACGTTCAAATGCTAGGGAATGTCTTCAACAACAAACCCAAATGAGGCCGAAGAGGACACATACATGCACCCAACCAACCAACCCACCCCTCTCAACCACTAGGGCTACCCTTCCTTCTGTTCTTCCCTAGTTGGGGATCCCACTCAGGTTTTGGTCTTGAATTTGCTGTTTTATACGTATCGGATTGTAAAAAGGGCTGAAATTTTATACTAATAATCTAGACCGAATATAAATTCTTAACCGAATTTGATTGAATTTTTATGCATGCCCTCACTAAAATTGATTATGTTATCATCTTATACTGGGGAGAATATTTTTACCATTTAGAATCTAAGTAATTTGCATCCATTAATTGTCGTTTCTTTATTTGCATGATTAAGGCATTATTTGTCTAGAGGAATGGAAGTTGAGGAAAAGTTGGAATTCTATGAAAGTAGTCTACTTCCATGAAAGTTTAGAGAAAATGAGATTTAAAGGAAGATGCAGGGGATTAAGTATTTTAAACTTACCCCATGACTCAAATGAAGTTAAACTTCTTAGGAAGTGTATTTTTATGAAAGTGGATTTTAAACCAAACAATACCTCAGAATATCCAAAAAGGAGTAACTCAAGTGTTGAACAAGTATCAAATGAAGATAATTGGACTCAAGCACAAGTTGTTTGTTTCTTAGACAAATTTGGATTTTAACAAACAAGATCGACCCCTTAAATTCACAAAATGGACTAGATTAAAGATTCGTTCGTCCATTCTTTCACAAACGCTCCAATTCATAGCACCCAACTCATATGCCAAGTTAGAATACTAAAACATAGCATTTCACATGATTAATACTGATCCACGATAAATTGTTAGTTAATTTGGGATGTCTAACAAGTAAAATAAGCTTTTTTAATTAGATCCAAAATTTCAAATGAGAGTAAAATTGATTTCAGCTTCTTTTCGATTTTGAGATGAGTTTGTTATAAATAGCAAAATTAGGGTGCAATTATTAAAAGTGAAAAAAGTAAAGATGAAAATTTTATATATATGTCATTAAAAGATTATGAGGCCAGGGTTGTCTTATTCACGGTTCTCTCAGGTCGTGATTTTCAAATTATCATAAATGTATCTCTGCTTATGCCACACGCGTCCATCTCACATCTTTTTCTTATTCCCTTTTTGTCCTCTATTCAAATGAATGAGCTAAGTTTTTGGATATGCAAAGCAAAGGTGTCAAATATTTATGGAATTTAGCCAACCGGTGTTGTTGTTTCTTACCTTCTATAGAGACCGTGAAAGTGGGAAATCTCGGGTTCGATTTCTCTCCAATTATACGTGTTATACTAATTTTGTGTACGTTATTCAAACGGAAATGGAAGAGGCATGTAATATTACTTTGGTTCATTTACGGTATTTTACGTAAAACATAATTTATAAAATTTATCTTTTGAGTTAAAATTAAGCTGTTTTAATTAATGTTTTCTTACAAAAATAAATCTAAAATTATTCATAATACTTCTAGAATAATTAAACAATTAAAAATTAATTAAATAAGTAACAATTATTAAAATAATTAAAAACTAAAACATCAAATTTTTTTATCAAACATACCCAATATATATAACAAAATAATATTGGATTCATTGGCCTAAAGCAATTAAGGAAATAAAAGATAAGGAAAAATATGATTAGGTGAGCACCTAATGGAGTAGTACACATGTTTGTATATGTATCTATCAATGGTTAGTGGTATAATATTAATCTAAATGACATCATCAAGTGGTGAAAAAATTGTGGAGAGAAATTGGTAAGAAAAAATATAATGTCCAAGGTTGACAATTTTACACAATTCAGCACTAATAAATCTTATCTTAGATTATGGTTTGTTCAACTTGGCTTTAAAGCATTTTTCTCATACCCTAAATTAAGCTAAGCAATTTATTTTAATTTGACTTACAAGTTCCTATTCTTTTCATTGAACTAATCTAAGTAACAATGATTAGATTCACTTAAAGCCAATGAACAAAATCACTAATGGCCTTAATTATTAAATTATTTTATTATTATAGAACAAAACATTTGATTGAATCGAACCGATTTTAGTTAGTTCGGATCAAACTAAAATTATATGGATGCTGTCATTTCAAGAGCAAGTATTGTTAATGTTAGAGCAAATATTTATTTTTGGACGAAATTGCCCTATTGTAATTTATGTAGCTAGCAGATAAAAAGAGAGTAATTTCTTCTTTAACAAAAAATATTTACTCTCTCATTAACAATACTTTCTCTGAAAAAATCATCTCCCTATACATAATTGAATTAAGTTATTTTTAACTATATTGATTGAAATTGAATTGAACCAATAATTGGTTTGGTTGTTTGGTTAAAAATTGAAAAAAAAAATTTCCTTTATGTCTACTTTAATTTTAAAAATTTAAGTTTAACCAATAAATAAATAAATAAACGAACCAAACTAAATTTTTCAATCCATTGACTTTTAGTTTAAAAAAAAAAAACCAAACTAAATCGAATTGAGTTGGTTCAGTTTTGCAGTCCAAACTGAAAAGTATTCACCCTTATCGGTATCATAATCATCTAATATTATAGTTAAGTAAATTTTTTTTTGAAGCATAATATTGTTAATTTATTAATTGATCAATTATTTAAGGTGGCCTATATTTTTAGATGATTTTGTAACAATGAGTAATATATTGTATGTTATTGACAAGTTTCTATGCATTCTATGCATTATCAAACAAGGTAGTTTGAATTTGTTCGCCTAATAAAGTATAGACGTTCAAACAAATCAAAAGGTTTTTTCTTTTAAAGGGAAAAATCAAAAGCTGATTATACAAAAAATACAATTGATCGAAAGGATGATATAGCATAAGTTAGTATATTTGTGTTAGTATCAGTGATAATTAAGGGTGTAGGATGCGCAAAACACGGCGGTCTGCTCCGGCACACTGCTACTTCCGACAACGTTGCCAAATTGGTCGGCGTGTCACCACTCCCAAACACCATTTCTGCCCGACCTTTCCTTTCATTTCATGTCTGTAAGAATCCAAATTTCACTATAATAAAATAATTAATACATCAGTTTTTTATATTTTATTATTTTATGTGAAAATCTATTATTTTCTCTTTTCAATAAATTGTTTCCAAAATTGTAAGTTAATAATATATATATTTTTGTTTATTGAAAAATTGAAAAGGTAGGTTATTCAAAAGTTTTTGTAGGCAAGACAATACAATTTAACAGCTAAGTGACAACTCCATTGCTACCGCGAGCATATAAATAAATTGGTAAGAATCTGCTTAATTTAAGCAAAAGTCTCGAGTTCCTATTAACAAATTGGTAAGGATTTGCTTAATTTAAGCAATAATTTTGAATTTTTATTATAAGTAGTCATATCTGACTCAAATTCAGTGTTTAAAAATTAAATAGTTAAATAAAGAAAAAAAAAAATACAGTTCCAATGCTAATACTATTTACTAAATCTCTATTTTCTACTAAAAATGTTATTTATATTTTAATAATTATTATTAGCCATTTATAACAAATTAAAATGTTTAATTTGATATTTTTTTTCTCTTTCTACAGATATCATAAAAATATATTGATTCCAATTTAAATAATTTATTTATGACTCAAAAAACTTGAAAATTATATAAAGTTTAAATAAAGTGAATGAAAACTTTCGTATAATTTAATTAAATTTAACATGAATAGGACATAATTAATTAAGTGTTCTAACTATATTTTTTCTCTCTTTCAAAAAAAAAAAAAGTGTCCTTACAATAATATAAAACACTTTTAATGAACTTTATTTAGTTAGTAAATTGGAAACCTAATTACTTTAAATGCATTATTATTTGGCATAATTAAATATTACACTATAACTTCCCTAGTTACATATGTACATATTTTCACCCACATGTAAAATAAATGTATATTGCATACCAAATATAAAAAGGATTCCGAAAAAAGGAAATTTCATGTGACTGAATTTGAAAGCCTACAAAAATTGACAACTAGTAAGACAAAAATACTCTTATCCTGTTCTCCACTAATAATTTATAAATAAATAAAATAATACGTATTAAGAAAAAAACATTATTTCCCCCTTAATTTTTTGCAATACTACGATTTCATTCCTATATTTTAAAATTTTTTCAAAATTTAATTTCGTTAAACTTAATAGTCATTGTATTAATTTTTCATATTTATTATGGAAAGACAGTATTATTCTTTAAGTTAAATAAATATGGTACAATTTGTATTATTATTTATCATTTTGTTTATGTAGATTTTTTTTCTTTTGAAAATTGAAAAATAAATAGAAGAATTTTAAAGTTTTATTTTTTTTTGAAAGGGGAAGAATTTAAAACACATATAAATTTGAATGACCAAATAGTCAAAATTTTTAAAATAAGAATGTAAAAAAATATTACTTATGATATAAAATATTATAGGGAGGAAATAAAAACAATTCAATTAATTAATGTATTTACCGGTTTACGGTTAGTAAGGCAGTAACTATTGATTTTTAACCGTACATTATTCCATTTTAAAACCGTAGAATAACCGTATATCTCTATCTGATCGTATAAACTTCTACACTCCACCACTTTCTCTCTCCCTCTCAAGACAGTGACCTGGAAATGGATTTGAAAGCCGCTGCTTCTGCTTTAAATCGCTTCTGAGCCTTCAAATCTTACGAACAGGTGAAGCAAAATTCAATTCTCAACGTCCGATAGATCTTCCTTTCTCCGGTTCGGATCCTCCGATTTGTGGCGAAACTTGCTATCGTTGTACACAGATCCTTCATACTCATTCTCTAATCTTGGTTTCTCCTTCGTCGAATCTGCTTTAATGGAGCTTTGATTATTGCACGCGTCGCGAGGTAAGGAGGAAAACTTGCGGTTGAGTTTGTTCTGTTTGGTCTCTGTTAAAAAAAGAAAAAAAAAGAGTTTGTTTTGTTTCGTTGCTTGAAAGTAGTGGAAAATGAATGTTAAGTTGAAGGAAGTGTCATTGTAAGTTAGATTCAAGTAGTGGTTTTTTTGTTTAACTGATACAATTGCTTAGTTACTTAAGGAAATGTTGATGATTTCTGGTTTGAGATATTGTTTTTTTCTGGAATGTTGAGTAGATGAGTGTTTGAATGACGGATTTGCCCCCTAAATGTGTTTGCCTTTTCTTTCAGATTCTTTCAATTTGGTTGAATCTTACCTTTTTTCTTCTGGTGTGGTTTATTCTGATTAGATCCTACCGATTTCTTTCCAATTTTTGAAAGAAATTTCATTTAGTGGAACGGATTTTTGTTTCCGACCGCGTTATTGTTTGTTGGATTTTCTGTTCTAGTTGCTGTTTAGTCGGAGAAAAAGTTGTTAAAGTTAGATTTGAATTAGGTTTTTGTTTGCCTTTTGCTTCTGATAAAAAAGGTCTCATAGGTTATAAATTTCCTATGTTTGACTTGCTTCTGTTGGTCAAATGGCAAAACTAGAGATTATGAATTTATGATCATTTGAGTTCATGTAGATGAAATAGAAGTAGTTAATCCAGTAGCAATGTAATTTCTCTGTTCAATGTGTTTCCCTTTGTTTGCCAAATGGATTTTCTAGGATTAGCATTATAATTATTTTTAATCTTTGACCAGTGCCTGATGGATTATGATAATCTTGTTGTGCCCATTGATGGACTTGAGGCGGCCCATCAGAATGGTATTCATGAGCTAAGTTCAGCCTCAGGGGAGGATGGTGTTTTTTCAAATATTGCAAATGGAAATATTGAGAAAATTACAGAATCTACTGAGCCAGGTGGAAATTTAGATAATGCATCTAAGTTTGAAGACGAAGATACTGGCAACTCTTCTGAGTTCAGGGAAAGATCACATATACATGTGGGAAGCAATGGGTTCACTGGTTCCAAGGTATGTAGCCTTGCTACCTGTTTTTTGGTTAATACTAGATAAGGTGAAAGACTGATTAGAAACCTATCTGGCTGGTGCTTAGGATGGGGAAATAAAAGATGGAGATCACTCGGTGAAAATCAAGTCACTGAAGGGTCCCGCAAAGAGCAAGAATGAAAAGCCGTCAAACCGCAGAACCCTCTTAGCCACTCAAGAGAAGAAGCCCAGGGATGAAAAAGTTTCTGGAGCACCTCCTACAGCTTCAAATGGCTCAGTTATGGCAAATTTACAGTCAAAACCGTCTTTGAAAAACAAACCAATCAATGAGAGCCAAGTTCTGGCATCAAAGGTAGAAGTTTATGTTATGACTTGTATATCTAAATGTGCATTCTCTTATCTAAGGTTGCTCATCTTGTATTTGATTTTGTCTGCCTCTAACAGCAATCTGCGAAGTCTAATGTTACGCCCTCAGAAGGCCTCATGTATGTATTGTTTGCACCTGTTTATATTCCTGTATGAATTTCGAGAGGGGAGAGAGAGATATATGTGCCCAAGGGCTAACTTCTTCTGGGAAGCTTTATGAGTTTATCTTTCAAGATTTGTAGATGACATTTAATTGATATGCACTTTTTTATCCAGCTCTTTGTGAACTGTGATTTCCTGGATATACAGGTCAAGGACAAAACTGAAACCTCTGAAGAAAGGACCAAGTATTAAAGATGAGAGGGAGTCACAAACCAACTCTGTTAAAGCTGAAGGAGAGTCTCAGACTTCTTTGTATCCTTTTTATTTGAACAGTTTATGCTAGAAAAGTTCCAGTTACAAATCAGGCTGAGAAATGATAATTGTCTTCTAACATTACCCTGGGCCCAAAAACAAAACACATTTTTATTTTGGAACCAACGCCACTTATAATTTGATTTCTCAGAGTTCTTCCTTAATTGTTCCATAGAAGTCCCACTGCAGAAGATGGTAAGCCTCGCAGGGTGGGTGCACTTCCAAATTATGGTTTTAGCTTCAAGTGTGATGAGCGAGCTGAGAAAAGAAGAGAGGTTAGTTTTGCGCTTGATACTTATTGTTATAATATATGAGCTTTATATTTACATTAACGGTGTAATCTTTTGGTTTATTATATTGGACAGTTTTACACTAAACTTGAGGAGAAGATTCATGCAAAGGAAGTAGAAAAGAATACCTTACAAGCAAAGTCCAAGGTATAGAATTATTTGTAATTTCTGCAAATTATGTTTTGGAAATGGCTAATTTAAAATTCTCCTGCAGGAGACACAAGAAGCTGAGATCAAGATGCTGAGGAAAAGTTTGAACTTCAAAGCAACACCAATGCCAAGCTTCTACCAGGAACCTCCTCCACCTAAGTTGGAGCTTAAAAAGGCAAGTATATTGCCCATTTTGTTCTAGCTAAGACAAGTTTGGGTTCGTCGGCCATGCGCTGCATTTTAGTTTGATAAAATGGTGCTTTTGTTAAGGCATCTCTTGATTGTTTTTGTGGCTGTTCCTATCTCCTCTGGGGTAGCACTAATCTTTTTTGACTAACCACTTGAGACGTCATTGTTCTTTCAAAATTAAGTTGGTGTGTTATTCTGGTTTTCTTTTAATTGATGCAGATACCCACAACGAGGCCTAAATCTCCTAAGTTAGGTCGAAGGAAGAGTTCATCTCCTGTGGATTCTGAAGGAAATAATGGTGAAAGTAGTAGACCAGCGCGGCTGAGTTTAGATGAGAAAGTGTCTGCAATTCGTATTTCCAAAGGACCTACCCCTAGCCATTCAAAGAAGCCGCAACGAAAATCCCTTCCTAAACTGCCTTCCCAAAAATCAAGTTTATCCACCGCAACAAATGAGGAAAACCCCACCACCTCTGAAGATGCATTTCCCACTCAGGAGCAGGTGCAGGAGGGGGAAGCAGTTCCAAGGGCTCCAGCTAGTGAAGAAATTGAAGTCCAAACAGACAACGTGGTAGTGGTTGGAAATCAAGTTGGGCCAACCATAATGCAAGAAGGTATAGCTTAATCAAAAGCTTCAGAAGCATTGGAATCAGACACTCTTACAGACCTTGAATCCATGTTGGTAAATAAAAGAGATGACTCAAAATCATTTTCTCACAACGAAGACGTGAAAGGATTTTGCTGTATGGATTATGATGTCGTGTTTGTGGTCAATACTGAAAAATAGTCAGCAGCTTTGGTTGTTTTGTGTGCTGTGCCTTGCTTTTGGAGGTTGCTGAATTCTTCTTCTTCTGGTTAGGATTATATTATAATTCTTCATTCTGCTTGCAGCATTGTGTGTTATATCATTTTGCTGAAGTTGAAAATTCTTATTTATGTTGTTAAATATCATTTTAATCTCGACGTATGCGGCTTGCTTATATTGAAAACATTTTTGGGAAATTTTTTAATGCTATTTACTTAAAAGCCTGAAGTCAGAAAGTGATGGGTATTTGGAATCCCTCTTCCTTCAATTGAACAATTTAATATTGTGGAAAACGGGGTTGACGTCAAGAAATCTATTTGTGAAATCAAGATACAAGATAAATGAAATTAGGGAAAGTGACTATTTCATCTCACAAACAAATGTGGTTAATATTATGTTTAGGCACTAGATTTTTTACAAAATGACTTTTCGGTATACACTTTGATTTTGTGTAACAATTTAATCATTTAATTATCAGTGGTTTACTCCTTTTGTCCAAGGTTTCATTATTTCGTTCTTGAAATTCGTTTAAAAAAAATTGTACAAAATGAGTGACTGAATAGTATTTGGTAACGAATCAGTTTGTGCTTGAGAATAGAGATTTACAGGTGCCTAATCTTATGCCTGTGTTTCTGCGGTGGGAAGCTCCTTTGGTTGCATGAAGTTGAACATTGATGGCTCCTGTGAATGTGCGGCAGTGGCAGGCGGTGTTATAAGGGATTCAAATGGTGTTTGACAAGTGGGATTTGCAAGTAATGTAGGTAGTTGTTCAGTTTTACAAGCGGAATTGCGGGCTCTTGTTCATGGCTTCCGGATAGCTCGGGAGGAAGGACATAGAAGAGTAATTGTCAATTTGGATAATCTTTCTTTTCGCCGTCAATCATAGTTAGAGATTTGCTTAGAAATTTTGATTTACAAGGTAAATGGAGATTGGATTTCTAAATTGAAGAGTAGTTGATTTCGATTTTTATGAATAATATAAAATGAAATGGACTGTTTGATGGTTAGAAGTTTAAGGACCAATTTGAGCATTTTCCCTTTATTTATTTATTGGTCGAGACTCGAACAAGTTTTACAGCTGGGCTAGGGTCGTTTGGCGCATATTAGAGGTGACTGAGTAATTTCTGCGGAGGCAATGGCGGTGGTTGGCAAGAGGAAGATGGAATTCAATTCTAATGACACATCGAAATTAATGAAATTGAAACGGGAGAGAATGGATATCACTACGAAGTTTGGATTTTCTGTAGTGGTAGTCGTATCTCGAACAACAGGTAGTGCACCTGTAGCAGCTACCTCTCCCGCCCAGAGGGGGGGATGGAAGATTTTAGTCGTTTGTACATCCAAGCCGCACGTTTTCTGCTTCAACTGGATCTAAAGAATAGCAATTTCGTTCTCTTTTCCTTTTCGGCTATGGAAAAACTCCCATCATTGTCAAATGTTGCTGCTTTTTATGATGGTGTTTCTTACCCTTCTGGAATTAGGGTTATCCAATTCAAATCTAATATATATATTCTTGGTGGGGAGTATGTAGATCATGGTTATATGTTTGATTGCTCAAACAAAGTCTTCAAATTCCTTCTAGGAGATTGTGGCTTGAAGGAATCACATATGTTGCCTATGAAATCTGCCAAAACAATGCCTATAGTGGAATCAATTCAAGGTAAGATTTATGCTCTTTAAAGGTCTTCACTTTTCGGACGGCGTACAACTGATTCAACTTTTGAGGTTTTGCATGTTTCAAGTGTCCTTCCCATTTGGATGGAACTAAGTCCTTCCCTAGAGCTGACTCAAACCATTTTGTATGTCGCAATACTAAGTCCGTCCCTAGAGCTGACTCAAACCATTTGGTATGTCGCAATAAGTTGTATGTTTTGACCTAGTCGCATAAGCTCCACTTCCCTCAAATCTCTCCTATCGTTTCACCGGTAGTTTACAGTGGATCGCCGGCCATTACTACCGGTTGCCATGGATGATGATGAGCCTTCCTCTTCAGCATTTTCCCCCAATTTTGCTCCGGTTAGGTTTTGAGGTTTAATGATTAGGGGTGTCAATTCCTATCTAACCCTTTTTTAAATCCTATCTTGTTGTTTTAACAAACGAACATTCTCCATTTCAAAAAATACTCTCTCCGTTCGCGAAATATAGGAACGATTCTCTTTTGCACGTAAATTAAGAAAACTCACATTTCTTAACTTTTATCCAAAAATACCCTTATTCTTCTAATCATTATACTGGGCTTCCATTTGATGGTCCTAGCTCGCCGGTCGAAGGTCGTCGTGGGGTGTAGTGGTGTCAACAGGAGAGAAGAAGAAGAAAAAATCACAAACTTTTGATCATCCAAAGGTTGAAGATGATAAATTTTCCAAATAATCCCTCATTTCTTTAGTTTTTTCAAAAAGACACGTAAAATTATATTTTAATCATTCTACTGTTATTTTAATAGAAATAATAGACAGAAAGATATTTTTGTCAACGAAATTAAAATGCAGCGAGATTTTTGTCTGAAAAAAAAAGACAGGGAGAAAAATATAGATATGTGTAAAACCTAGGGAGGTTTTTATAGATTTCCCTTGTCAATATTAAGAAACATGCATGTACTATTGAAATATAATCATCTCCGCTGAAAAAATTGAAAATGCAGCCGAGATGATATTTGAAAGATTAAAGAACATAATAGGAAGTGAAAGACATTAGGAAGATAACATTGTTATTGTTTATTGAAATTGAAACTTTTGAATTTTAAACTTTAAACTTATTTATACTGGCAGCAAAATGTTTCTCCTATTACAATTGAAATCCTTAACGAAAATTAGTCAAATCTTAAAATTACTTTAGTGGACTCATTCAAATATGTATTAAAATGTAATATTGGACTAATTATGGACCAAATCGATTTTGTATCCGTATACTAAAATATAAGCCAGTAAGTGTATTTTATGAGATAAAAGAGAGGAAATATTTAGAAAGTAAAAGTGTAAAAGTAAAATGGAAAGATACACTTTCACTTCCACTCTAACCTTTTAATAAAAGGCTACTTAAACATCTACAAGTTATCACAAAAGCTATTTTACTGAACACTCCAAAAATAGCTTTTAGCGATTTGACTGATCATTCCAACAAGTACTTTCGTAATATTTGTAAATAAGGGATAGATTTACCTTATTATATCTTCTATAATCCTTAAGCTTCTCTGATTTAGTGGGAGATTTGAGAAATACTGATCCAATCTTACAAAATTTTCATACAAGTACCAAATACAATTTGTATCTTGTAATGTATGACGTGCAATAACAAACTTCAGTTTGTCTTTTCCGAAACAATCTCTACGAGATAGATCAAAAATGGATTTTTCTTGTAATTTTACATGTTCTGGACTAAAAACTTTCATGCATCTTCTCCCAGAAAATTAACCCGTAACAAATCGATATAGCTGATCAATATTTCCAAATCCCCTACCCAATGTTTCCAAATGACTAATATTTTGCAAATGTGGGACAACATTACAAGGTGGAGGTCGAGGTGGATTTGAAGAAGAAGAAGCCATAGTAAGAGTTTATCAATGTCTCAAATAGTCGGTGGTAGGGATTAGCCGTATAGTTAGGTTAGGTTTTGATTGGTGGAAAAAGATGATATGAGGTAAAATATATTGTAATTAATGTTTTCATAAAGTAAATAATATAGAAAATATAGCTGAGTAGTTACACTGAATTTTTGAATTGAAAAGAAAATATTTGTACTGAATTTTTGAATTAAAAAGAGAATATTTATATTGAATTTTTGAATTAAAAAGTGTATATGTCCATTTTTTAAAGGTCAATTGTTTCTTCAGTGTTTTATGAAAAATTTTTTATTTATAAAAAAGAATATTATTCAAATTGCCTTAATACATAATAAAGCAATAACGAAATTTTACACATAGTTTCTAAAATTTTTATTAACCTTAATTTTATTTTTCAAATTGATTGATTCACTTGAACTAAATTTGCTATTGCTAGTGTATGATTCAGTTGCAAAATTAAGACTAATCCATGTCCCATATGTATAAACACAATCAACCACTACAATGAAGGTCCAAAATATGGTGGGCAATCTCAAGTTGCTAAGCATGACCTCTAAGAATACAAAATAATTTAAGGACACATGAGAAACAAACCATCAAGATAGAATAATAAATAAAATTTTGCCTGACTTAAAGCTGTATTTGACTATGGAAATATAATCTTATAGAACAAATAAGAGTTTCCAAAGTAGAACATATAATCTTCTTGAATTTAAAGCACACTAAATAGGTATGTATGCAAAACAAAAATCTGAAAGCAAAAGAGTGTAAAAATTGAAAGTTCATAAAAGAAAAATAGAGCCAGGAATATCTCTTTCATCTTCTTATCAATAGACACAAAAAAAAAAAAACCGGATGCATTCATCATGCCCATGAAGCAGGGATAATGTTGGATGTAGTTTAGATGCTTGCCATCCATTGTTCTGAAAAAGGAAAAATATAAATTATGCTAGTCTTGATTGATTAAGTTAAGCTTAACCCCAACCATAGTTTAGAAAACTGCAATATAACTTTTTGATTTTTTTTTCCTTATAGCAAGAATGGTAATGGTAGTTCTTGTTGATTCTCTATTTATAGAGTTGATAGTTGATTTATAGATCACGAATCTGACGAATAAACAATCGATTCTTCAGCAGTTGAATCATGCCAATTTGGTATTTCAACTTGCTTCATGTCAAGTTCTTAATCTCCCTGGCAATGTGAAGAAACCTACATTTTAGCCTTACCTACTCAACACATAGGGATAGCATGAGAAAGGTGTTAATAATGTGAGTATTGGCAAAGAAATGGGTTCACAATAAATTGATTCTTTGAGTGAAAAATAAGCTTTACGGACAGAACGAGAATTTTGTTGATTGGGTACACCATACTGGGCTAAGATTTTACCTTAGGAGAAACTACTACTCCTGGGGAAAGAGTTTTAGCTCTAAGAAGAAGTTTGCTTAGTTCATATTCTCAAGAAAAAAAATTGAAGTTGTAGTCTTAAATATTAATTTAAAAAAATGGCATCCTAATTCTTTCTCGGCATGTGAAGTTGTCAGTCTTGATTGATTAAGTTAAGCACACAACTACTAATAATTATTGATTCAATTAAAGTAGATACATCATGTTAACCATATAGAGGTTGACCAATCGAGTTACCATATGGTCAATCTATGTATGGTATGGACTAATAACAATGAGAATGTGGATTCAATCCACCATGACAAATGACATTACAGTAGAATTCTCTTATACCCTATAGACATTTTTTGCAATAATATCATATTATCAGTAATGAGAAACATGCATGTTCTATTGAAACATAATTATCTTTGGTGAAAAAATTTAAAATGCAGTAGAGATGATATTTAAAGATTAAAGAACATAATAGGAGGTGATATACATTATTTCTCTGCAATTGGTTATTTATACAAGTGAAAATAACAAATTCTACTAATTTGAATGGATTCAAATAACAATAGATAATAAACTTGAGATTATAAAGTTGAAAAATAGGAAGATAACATTGTTATTGTTTATTAAATTGAAACCTTTGAATTTTGAACTTTAAACTTGTTTTATACTGGCAGCAAAATGTTCATCCTATTACAATTTAAATCCTTGATGAAAATTAGTCGAATCTTAAAATTACTTTAGTGGACTCATTCAAATATGTAATAGAATGTAATATTGGACCAATTATGGACCAGATCGATTTTGTATGACTATACTAAAATATAAACTAGTAAGTGTATTTTATGAGAGAAAAAAGACGATATATTTAGAAAGTAAAAGTGGAAAAGTGAAATAGGAAGTGACACTTTCACTTTTACTCCACCTTTTTAATAAAACGCTATTTAAACAGTTACAAGCTACCACAAAAGCTATTTTATCGAACACTACAAAAATAGCTTTTAGCGTTTTGAATACATTCATAATATTTATAAACAAGGGATAGATTTACCTAATTATATCTTCTATAATCCTTAATCTTCTCTCATTTAGTAGGAGATTTGAGAAATACTCATACAATCTTACAAAATTTTCATACAAGCAATAGTTCAAAAATCGATTTTTTCTTGTGCTTTTACATGTTCTGGACTAAAAACTTGCACGCATTTGCAAATCATATCCTCCCAGAAAATTAACCCCTAACAAATCGATATAGCTGATCAATGTTTCCAAATGCCTAATATTTTGCAAATGTGAGACGACATTGCAGGGTGGAGGTCGAGTTGGATCTGAAGAAGAAGAAGTCATAGTAAGAGGTTATCAATGTCTCAAATAGTCAGCGGTAGGCATTAGCTGTATAGTTAGGTTAAGTTTCAATCGGCGGAAAAAGATTGATGTGAGAAATATATATTGTAATTAATGTTTTCAAAAAGTAAATAATATAGAAAATATAGCGAGTAATTATACTAAATTTTTAAATTAAAAAGAAAATATTTATACTAAATTTTTAATTAAAAAGTGTATATGTCCAATTTGTTAAAGGTCAACTATTTCTTTAGTGTTTTATTGAAAATTTTTTATTTATAAAATAGAATATTATTTAAATTGCCTTAAAGATATAATAAAGCAATGACGAAATTTACACATAGTTTTTGAAATTTTCATTTTAAACTTAATTTTTTTTTTTTTTGATAAAGGATAAAAATAACTTAATTTTATTTTTTAAATTGATTGATTCACTTGAATTGATCTTGCTATTACTAGTGTATGATTTAGTTGCAAAATTAAGACTAATCCATTTCCCATATGTACAAACACAATTAACTACTACAATGAAGGTCTAAAATATGGTGGGCAATCTCCAGTTGATAAGCATGGCCTTTGAGAATACAAAATAATTAAAAGACACATGAGAAACAAACTATCAAGATAGGATAACAAATGAAATTTTGACTGACTTAAAGCTATATTTGACTATGGAAATACAATCTTATGCAACCAATAAGAGTCTCCAAAGTAGAACATATAATCTTCTTGAATCTAAGCGGAACAAAGCAAACTAAATAGGTACGTATGCAAGACAAAAATTTGAAAGCAAAAGAGTGTAAAAACTGAAATTCATAAAAGAAAAATAAGGCCAGGAACATCCCTTTCATCTTCTTATCAAGAGAAACCTGATATCATCCCCAATAAGCAGGATAATATTGAATGTAGTTTAGATGCTTGCTATCTATTGTTCTGAAAAAGCAAAAATATAAATTATGTCAGTCTTAATTGATTAAGTTAAGCTAATCCCAGCCATAGTTTAGCAAATAACTCTTTGATTTTTGTTTTTTTATTCCTATAGCAAGAATGGTTATGACAATTTTTGTTGATTCTCTATTTATAGAGTGGATAGTTGATTTATAAAGCAAAAATTTGACGAATAAACAAACAATTCTTCAGCAAATGAATCATGCCAATTTAGTGATTCAACTTGATTCATGTGAAGCTCCTAATCTCCCTGGCACAGTGAAGAAACATGCATCTTAACCTTACCTACTCAACAAATAGGGATATCATGAGAAAAGTGTTAATGATCAGGGGAAAATAGGCTTTAGGAAAAACAGAATGAGAATTTTATTGATTAGGTACATCATTCTGGGCTAAGAATTTAGCTTGGCAGGAACTACTACTCCCGTGAAAGAGTTTTAGCTCTAAGAAGAAGTTTGTTTAATTCATATTCTCCAAAAAAAAAATGGAGCTTGTAGTCTTTCCAGATACACACATTTTTATAGTTTTTCTCCCAATCCTCAGCATCCTAATTCTTTCCTGGTAGTTAAAGTTGTCATTCTCGATTGATTAAGTTAAGCACACAACTAATAATAATTATTGATTCAATTGAAGTTGATAACTTATATTAACTATATAGAGGTCGACCAATCGCGTTACCATCTAGTTAATCTGTGTATGGTATGGACTAATAGCAACTCTTGGGACTCCTTGCAGTGTCAATAAATCACCGAGCTTTGAGTCTATCTGGCTAGAGAAACCAGCAAACATAGGTTGGGTCGTGACACTTGTAGGCATGTTGTACAACAACTAGCTTCAGTCTATCTTGTAAAAATATATTGTAATTCATGTTTTTCAAAAGTAAATAATATAGAAAATATAGTCGAGTAATTATACTGAATTTTTGAATTAAAAAGAGAATATTTATATTGAATTTTTGAATTAAAAAGTGTATATGTCCATTTTTTAAAGGTCAACTATTTCTTTAGTGTTTTATTAAAAATTTTTTACTTATAAGTAAGAATATTATTCAAATTGTCTTGAAGGCATAATAAAGCAACAACGAAATTTACCCATAGTTTATGAAATTTTTATTTTAACTTTAATTTTTTCAAAAAAAAATTGATTGATTCGCTTGAACTAATCTTGCTATTACTAGTGTATGATTCAGTTGCAAAATTAAGACTATTCCATTTCCCATATGTACAAACACATTGTATATATTCAGCCACTACAATGAAGGTCTAAAATATGGTGGACAATCTCCAGGTAAGCATGACCTCTGGGAATACAAAATAATTTGAGGACACATGAGAAACAAACAATCAATGTAGGATAACAAATGAAATTTTGCCTGACTTAAAGCTGTATTTGACTATGCAAATACAATCTTATAGAACCAATAAAAGTCTCTAAAGTAGAATATATAATCTTCTTGAATTTAAGCCCAAGGAAGCAAACTAAATAGGTGCATGTGCAAGACAAAAATCTGAAAGCAAAAGAGTGTAAAAACTGAAAGTTCATTAGATAAAGTCAAGTTCAGAAATGAAACGTAAACTTGGGCCAATCTTGATATACTCAAGCATAAAATTCAAAGGACGCTGATGATATCCATCTGTCACAAAATTTTCAATTTCCAAAGGATTTATCTCAAAACAAACAAATTTTGCCAATCCCTAACAGATATGTAAGTGCAACAAAATACCATTTTAGATCATTCTTAAGAGTTTCATATTATGAAAACTAAGTCAATTGAATTATGTAAATGCAGAATCATAATCAAAAGATTAAACAGTCCAAAATCTAATTGGTAGCCAACAAGAACAACAACAAGTCTTAGTCTCAAACAAGTCAAAGTCGGCTATATGGATATTCCAACGGTTAACCTGTACAAACATAATGAAAGCAATCATTACAAGCCTTAGGTACTTTCCATGATACGGATTTTATGTCTCCATTCAAGTATGTTATAAATCAAACCCGCATTTATATCTAAGACTCGTAAATATCTAGATATTATCTCCTTCCAAATAGTCTTAGGTCTTTCTCAACCTCTCTGGCCTCCTCGATTATCAAGTTTTCACGCTTACGAATTGCTACGTGAGGAGGCCTCCGTAAAACATGCCAATACCATTGAAGTCTACCTTCTCACACTTTATCATTAATTTCCGCTACGTGAACTTTCTCTTGAATATGAGCATTCTTAATTTTGTCCAATATTCTCATATTCGTTACATTCATTTTATGGAGATGTTACCCCATTGGTGCTCAACATTTACTTTCATAGAGCATTGCTGGACGTATAATTGTCCGATAAAATTTACCTTTCACCTTAAGGGGTATTTTTTTGTCATATAGAACCCTGATGCACCCTTTCATTTTATACATCTAATTAGATTTTTTTTTTTTTAAATCTAAATGGTAGTCATGACAATTTTATTACCTCATATTTAGACCATAATTTTAAACTATGTTTTTTAATATTATAAACTCAAACTAAGACATTAACTCCTTTACAACCACAGTAATCTCTTCTACGCATGAACCTTAGTGGCAAATAAGTCATCCTTCCACATAACATATAGTCATCCTTTTTGACATGATGGTGCACCTGCATGAAAATAACATTTTAACCGCATGCAAAGCAAATGCTATAAAAAGCATTTTACTTGCAGGCATTATCAAGGTGTTAAAAGGCAATATGACACCTAAGAGCCAAAAAGACCTATAAGATGTAGGGCTAATTTTAGGTCCCAAACCACAACTCAAATTAAACCAAATCCTTAATACTGCTTTTGTCACCTATGACGTGACATTTTTGCATATTTTATTTTCTGAAAGATGAATCAGTTAAAATTACGCTTAAGTTATAGTATATTTGAATTTTTCTGATTGATAAAGAACTATATTAAAACAAGATGGTTAAGAGGTTTGCATCTTAGGAAAACAAGAAGGTCCTAATGTGTATGCTAAAGCACTCAAGTGATCTATCTAGTACAGTACGCAAAGCAGGCTGAAACTATGATAAAATTACCTTTCGTATGTGTACTCCAAGATTACGATGAACACCAGACCATCGACGCACATGAGGGACGCACATGAGGATCCCGAGGTTTAAGGACGCCCAGTCTAGTTCAGTTCAGGCACACCACATTCAAAGCATTTGTCATTTCTAGGTACTATTCTCAATATGTCAATTGGCTTGTCACTTCTCATGCAACATTCCAGGTGCTGTGGATTTTTAAGTGAAGGCAAATTACATCTGTTCTTGACATCATCAACCTCTGATTGATCGATGTCACCAACAAGCTGGTATCACTGACAGAAAGATGATCAACCCTTCCCATAGAATGATGCTGAAAAATAATGTCCTTTGGTCATGCAACTTCTTGAGAATTTATCTACTTTTCGGGAGTTGAACTACCCCTTCTCACTTATTCCCAATCAAACAATAATTAAATGTCCACGTCTAACATTGATGTGAAAAATTTTATCACTCTATTGTCTATGATTAAAAAAAAAAACTCTCTTGAGCATTTTTTTTTTCTCTTTATTTTTAAAAAAAAATTAAAGATATGTATTATTATCCATAAAGGAATAATCAGAGCAAAAAAGCTCAATTACAGGAGATATCAACAAGAGTTTGGGTGTACAACAAAACTAGATCAAACACTTTAATTTACTTACTATACATATTTAAACAAATTAAATATATACGAAAAATATAAATATATAAAAAAGCTTCAAAAAGAAGCAACAGCCAAATGGGTATATCCATAAGAAAGACTACGATGATGAGATTGTGCAAATGTAGTCTCATTGTTTAATTGAATCTCTTTTTCTCCTCCTTCTTCTTCTTCCTCTTCCTCCTCCTCCTCCTCCCATAGAAATCGAGCATAAGAGGCAAGAACATAACTGCAATAATAATAAATATATTGTGTCACGATTTTGTTTAGTAACTAGTATATATAAATCAGATCTCAAATCTTAATTATATTAGAAAAAACTAATAAACATATAAATATAAATTTTACCAATCATTAGGAGAAGATTGAACAGCTTCATCAAAATAAGTTTGAGCCCGAACACTATCTTTATAATTATTCCATATCAAATCTCCATACATACACAACACATTTCCATCTTTCGAATTTTTCATAATTGCCTTTTCGCATATCTCTTCAGCTTTTAGATTATCACCTTTAACCTGAAAACATAATTTTCCCATATTTATTTAAAGGTTAAAGAGTACCAGTTACAAACACATTTCTAGTTTAAAATAAAACATATTCTTTTGCTTTTTACATCTTTCAAAAATTTGGCATAATTTGCAAGAAGAAGAGCATCATCGGGATATGTTACTATCATACTTTGATAATAAAGATCCAAACTTTCACTCTCATATGGCCCAGGCCCATAGCCCAAGAACCCATCACCTGTATTTCTTCCGCCACCATTTCCGCTGCCAAGGCCACCGCCAGATTCAGAATCAGACACCATTTTCTCCTGCTCAATATCTTCGAGAGTCACCGACCAATCAGAATGAACAGACAACGTTCTTTCCACCGCGAGTGGAGACATTGCAGGGCTTCTCGGAGATATACTCTCTTTAAGTAGAGATAAAAACTTATTCCCGCCGTCCGATGAGGTCCGATCAAGAGATAGTGAAACGGGTCGGGTTGATACCATATCCAAATCTGGAGTTGATAATTGACAACTGTATGCTTTCAATAATGGTGTTGAAGTGCTTCTTAGAAGCATTTTTACTTTTTCTTTTGTTTTTGTTTTTTTTTTAAATTTCTTTATTTTATCTTGAAACCCTGAATTGGGTTAGGGTTTCAGAGACAAATGGATTGAAGAAGATGATGAAGTGGTCGATCATATGAGAAGGTAAAATAAATAGATAATTATGAGAACATTAAGCCGTTCGATCATAATCATACGGATCACATTAAAAGTCTTAAGGCAAATAAAAGGTCAAATTCTATATTTAGGCTTCAATTTGAAACCATGAATTCGGGAGAGAATCAAATTTTAAACCAGTCTTAATCAAGGATGTTTGACGCCTTGAAACAAATTATCAAATGCAAATCATCAACCACCAACAGTTAGAACAAAAATCAATCAACTCATCAAATGCAAAAATTAAACTAATCCATTAAACAAATTCCTTCCCTACTGCACTAAAACACAATGGCTTCCAATAATCGTATACTCTTTCATATGATCAATGATTTGCAACAATAAAAGATTGTTGGGCTTCAACATTTGGATAGCTTCCTTCTGGAATCAATGTTGTACCGTCCATTATTTGCAAAGAAGCATGAAAATACATTTGCAATTTCACTTAAACAGAGAAAGAAACGTGAACATAGTTACATAATCAAAACATACTAGAGATTTACATCCTAATTCCCAATCTGAACACGACAAACGCAAAAGCCCCTCAATGCCTTAACCTTTGGCTTTCAGTCTGCTCGACGTCCACTCCTCCACCGCCATTCGTAGCAGTGGTTCCTTGTTGTCGCGATCTTTACAGTGGCCGACGAATCATTCCTTGCCGGTGTCAGATCGTGACAAATCGAAAAAGCCTAAAGCTATATGTTGAATAAGTACTGAAAGAAAGAAAAAGAACAGTTTTAATTAAAAGAGAATAACGAAAAGAGAAGGAAAATGCCGTGTTATTTAAGGGGTATTTTTGTAATCTAATCCAAAAAATTGCTATTTGCTGAATTTGTGAAGAAAACTGCTATTTAATTTAATAAATTACAAAAAACTCAAGTCATGTCATTTATTTAAAATTCTCTCTTTTCATAATATTAAATAAATGTTATTTTTTAAATTATTAAATAAATATTATATTTCAATTACTGTAAATATTCATATTAATTTTTATATAAAAGCAAATATGCAAAAATGGACATTACTAAATATATGTGTTGATATTGATAAATTTAATATTAATTCAATTAAATAAAGTGAAAATTTAAATTTGTAATATTTTATTAAAAATTGAAGGAAATTGACATGTGTTAAGATAAGAGATTTTTTGGGCTTGAGAAGGGAGTGGCCCATAGTTGTTTACAAAAAAAAAGCTGGGCTGAGACCCAAATTCGAAAAAACCATCAACCACCACCATGTGAAAAAGATTTGTGAAATCCTAAAGTTTGATTTTTCAAGATCCAAAAATAATAATACACTATACACATATGACATATTTGATATGAAAGCATAGCAGCCCCCACCTGTTTAATGAATCTGCTTTTTAAGACTTTGAAATATTTTTTGTTAATAGCGAAAATATGAGGTATTAAAAGAATGTTTCCACTTTATTAGATTCATTCCCCCCACCCCATTCCCACATATTTTCCAAGTACCTTCTTTTCTTTTCATTCACTAGCTTCTTCATTTTATTTTATTTGATTAATGGAAGGTTCAATGTACCCCAACAAACACTTTTGTTAGACAATCTTTCCTTTTGATCACAAAATTAGCTTATAAAAAATTAGTGTAAATATCATAAGAAATACACAGTTCCATTCCATTTATTTAAACAAATTTTCATTTGATTTATAAGGAAGATTATTGTAATATTTAACAAAACTTGATATCATAGTCCATAAGATGATATTAATTTCTCCACTAATTCTATATATTTGAAAAAAAATTATTGACCTTTCTGATTTACATTAAAAATAAAAAAATGATTTACTGATCAAAATGCTGATCTGAAAAATTATATTCTTTCCTTCAAATAAAAAACAATTTTGATCCACCATCTTTAATTTCAGAAAAACAAAAGTTCAATAATGATTTCAAACAAATTGATTAGCGGATGTGAAATAATGGCCATGGCTGCTTCCCTGTCATTTCTGCCTATCTTATCTATCCATTGTATGGCAGCTGGAGGCTGAAGCCATAGAGCAGACCCTAGCAATAGTTTTTCTATCTTGAAGCCATTAGGGAACAAGAAGATTCCTACTCTAATTTTTTTTTCTTTTTTATTTATTTTATTATCATTCAAAACTAAGAAGAAACATACAACACAAAGGGTGGAAATCTTTTCATTACACAAATTGGTTACAAAACAAAATACAGTTTTGATGAAGAAAATGAAGCCTGCAAAACAAGGGTTTGGCAAAAAAAGGTTTAAAAAACACTCCTCAGAAGAGGAATGTCATGGCAGACACTATAAATCTGCTGCCATGGCCGAAACCCCGCAAACGACAAGGCTCCATATCTTCTCAAGACTGCTAACAGAAACCGAAACCAAACTGAACCGATTCGATCCCACCCTTTAAAAACATGACTACACATAAAAAAAAGAAAAAAGACTCACAAATGGATAGACTCGTTGACACTGGTTGATCGGGTAAAGCTTTAGCTAAAGCTAAAACACCAAATGTCAAAACCCTGAAACAGGAAACAATTACATCCAGAACTCAGTGTTTTCTGTATTCTCAGGGAACTATGGCCACCATAAAAGTTGCGCTCCGACAATTTTCGGAGCTAAAATGCTTCAAACAGGTTTCTGATTTCTGATTAACAGAAACCTGCGAAAAATTGATAGCCACGTCCCGGGAAAAGGGAACTGAGCAATGGAAGACGAAGAAAGACCCATAGCTGATGGACCCAAAAACTACACAAGCTGCTGCTGCTGGAAAAAAGGCAAAAAGGAAAAAACTTGCTAGAACCTGAGGCTATAATTACTTGATATTTGGATTTGGAGGTTTGTTTCCTTAAGAAAGGATGTCACACCTCCAGAGTCGCTCCACGAGCAGGTCGATGGTGCTGGTGCTAATGGCATTGCAGTGCTGAAGATTCAAACCCAAAAGAGTCTTACCCATCTTTACAAGGGCAGGCAAGCTTTTATCTGTAATCATAGAGCAACCTGAGGCTGAAAAGATTTGCAAATTGAGCTGGTTTGATCGAGCCACAACCACAAGACCAGAATCAGAGATTGGACACTTTGAGACATCAAGATCACTGAGCGGAAAGCAGTTCTTTGCAATTGCAGACAAACTTGAATCGGTAACGTTTCCACACCCGTCTAGGTTCAGAACTTCAAGAGCCCAACCATGTTGCTTGGTCAACGCCAACACCAGTTTGTCAGTCAAATTTGCACAGCCGCTGAGATTGACCTTCACTAAACCAGATTCACAGTTCTCCACTAACGGGATAAGCCCAGCATCAGTTACTCCCTGAAGTCCACTCAATTCCAAATTCTGCAACTGAGGGCACAGCTTAGCCAACAAATCTAAGCTTCCATTGCCGAGACCTGGGCAGTTTCTGATGCACAATGAGCGCAGGGAATTGCAAGGAAACACCTGCTGAGGTAGCTGAAGATTTAGTTCTCTAATTCCCAGACAGTTCACCAGAGAAAGAGCCTTCAATTTTGCACCACAGTTCAAAAGAGTACCAATGAAACCAAGCTGGGTGATCCTGTGGCACTCTTCAAACTGTAGGTACTCTAGCGATTGGGCAGCTTTCACAAACGAAACAACTCCATTGTCTGAGAAAAATACACACTTGCGGAGGGAGAACCGCCTCAAATTTGGGCAACCCTTTCCCATAGCTTCAAGCCCATTATCCGTCACTCCTCCGCACGATGTTACAGAAAAGGATTTCAACTTCTGCAAGCCATGTCCTTTACCCATGACCCAAAAGCCTCTTTCAGTTGCATTGGGGAGGTTGGTGAAGACAAGATCTGTGATTGCCCTGCCGTAGTGTCCAACAACAGCTAGAGACACATCAGTAATATTCAAAGACTGAAGCTTCACCTTAGACAGCACATATGTGGCTGAAGATACCAGACTTGAAATTCCTTGATCTCCAACAACTGGGCAGTCCTTGATTGAGATGGATTTGAGATTGGTGCAAAATTGCCCAACAGCTTGCAGACCTTCATTCCCAATGCTTGAGCAAGATTCAATAGATAGATCGGTCAAATTAGGACAGCTCTTTGCAATTGCAATCAAACCCTTGTCAGAAATTGAAGGACACCCACAAAGATCAAGCTTCTCCAGCATGTGGCAGCCGTTAGCAATCTCAAACAAGCCTTCATCACCGAGAGCAGGCAAATTCCACAAGGACAGAGCCTTCAAAGAAGGACAGCAGCGGGCAATTGCCCTCAGGCCTACACTTGACACTCCACGACTAGAACTGCTCCCATGGATAGAAAGCTTGCCCAAACCACCTCGAGTAGAAGTTCCAACTGCAACAGCTGCAAGTCCAATATCTGTAGCCTTCTTTCCCTCCAAGCTCCTGGACAAGAATCCATCATCAACCTCCAGATCTTCAGCTGACTCCTTAGTTTCTTTGCAGCAAAGTTCATCCCTGGACACATTACTCAAAAGAGCAAGCCAACGCTTTGAAACACAAGCACAGGAACTTCTTTCCTCTCCACCAGGCAAGCGTCTGAATATTTCAAAGAGGCATTCATCTGGCAAAACTTCAATAGATGCCTGCTTTTTCTGCTCAAACCTCTCTCCACTGAAAACAAATGGAGCATTGATGCGAGACCTCTTACGAGAAGGGAAATACACATCCACATGGTGACCAAGGGGCAAAAAGAGGCTTGCCTCCTTAGGGTTTGTGTATATTGAACCCCCCGGGCAAAAATCATCATCTCCTGAGAAACCAAATAACAAAAATTCCCCCGTCAGTACAAGAAACCAAATCAACTATGTTGGAAAATTTAGTTTCAAAGCAATCATCCCCAATTATAAACCCTGATCTATAATTTTTCCCGTCAGGATCTACCATACTAAGCTAGAGATACATGAAATATCATTAACAATCAATCAACATCCTAAAATTCTCTTAGTATCATGACCATTAAATTGATTACATGATAAAACCCTATTTTGTCAAACTGTATCATATACATAACATCTAACTCCTGAATAAATATAAATTCCCTAATATTTATATCTAACTCTCCAAAATCAGATCCAAAAACAAGACATGTCCATGATAAGCATCATCATCTAAAACTACAAAATTTAAGATCTTTACTACAATCAACGTCGTAATATCACAAAAATCATAGATTTCAAAGCAACAAATAAAGAATTCTCATACTCTATACATTTAACTCAATCAAAAAGTAAGGAAACCCATATAAACATGATCTCAAAACTAAAAAGCCCACATATGAAATCTACCCAAAAAGCTGGAAAAGCATGCAAATTCAGCTAAAAACTCGCAAAAAGAAGCAATATTCAAAAAAGATTGGAAAGCTTACCAGCGAATCCAATGAGCTTAGACATGGGTACAGCTCAAAAAACTCCGGGAGGTCAAATTCGCACCGTAAAGAACCAAAAAAAACTCTAAAGAGAGTGAAAAAAAGAAACCCAACAACAATAAAAGCTATCAAACCACTGTATATAGATTGAAGGCAGGACTGCATGAGAAAGGTTAGAGATTGAAGGACATGAAAACCCTCAAGATAGGGCAAAAAAGAGAGAAAGGAGAGAGGAGAGGAAGAGAGAGGAAGAAAAGATAGGAGAAGAGAAATGAAATGAATGAAAGAGAAGAGGTGAGGTAGACAGAAGCTTTATGGCAAGGGAGAGTAGGGAGGTTTGGGTACATAACAATACACGCAATCAAACCCAAATGCAATGTATCTTTACAAAGAAGTGGGGTTTCTTTGTTGTATTCTTCTCTCCTTCCCACCAAATTTTTAATACCAGAAATCAGCTAGTGGATTCTGCTTTTGTTGGGTTGTTTGGTTGCGAGGTTACGTTTAGGCTTGTTTGTTTCTCTTCTTTTGGTTAATTTTATTATTATTATTCTAAAAAAATTGTAAAATATAATAACATGCATCACTAATTAGTAGTTCACTATTAGGATGTATATCCACGGTGATACTTCTAGAACAGTTATGGTTAATGTTATAGTAGATAAAATTATTTTTTCTTTGTTAATTAACTACACAACTTACAATAAGAACAATTTTATCCGAAATCAAATATATCCTCTAAAAATATCATTACTCTTATTAGATTATTTTTTTTCTAAGCCAACTATGTCACCAATTTGTAAGGGTAAAACTTGGAAATTTGCATTGTTATGTAAGAAAATTTGTAAATGTACAATGAATATCAAGTCCAATGCCATCCCACATCATAGTCAATTGATTATTAGTATTTTTATAAAATACATCTATTGAAAAATCTTCCCCTATTTGAAAAGGTTTTTTTTTTTTAATTTTTTGTGATGATATACTTAAAGACCTTGCATAATATATAGAGAGAGGACATAATTGATCGTTTTTGTATTTTTAATATTTGTCCTATTTAGAGACATTGCTATAGGGATGAGGAAAAAATAAACAATTATATATATAAAGTAAAATTTTTTTTTCCAAAAAAAAAAAGTTCATGAATACATGGATTTGATTGAATTAAGAGGGTATTCCACGTTACTTAAAACTAATTTTAAAGCAATTTTTCCATTTAAAATGCAGTTATATATAAAACTACTTTTTAAATGCCAAAAGGATAACCTTTCAAAAAAAAAAATCCAAAAGGATATTGATAAAATTTTAAGCAATTTTTAAATATTAATTGTTGAATAAAATTTGAATATGAATGAATGAATTAATTTGATTATAATACAAAATAATTCATAATTTTATATATAACGGAAAATTATAAAATTTCATAGATTAATGAAAATTTTTATTAGTAGAATGAGTGTAAAAATTTAAAAACGTAATAGTTTCATAAAAAAAAAAAAACTGTTTCTCATGAATTTTGGATGATTAGTCTAATTCTTAACATAGATTTAAAGATGTTGTAATTATGTTGACGATCATGTAAATGATTTTTTTTTATCGTTAAATTAAGTTTTTATGTTCAAAATCATGTAAATGAATTGTAATTTAGAATAAGAAATGTTAGCTGCAATTATTTTCAAAAAATGACTATTTAATAATCGTTCTTTGATTGGTTAAAAACATGAGCTTCATTTCATTAATATAAAAAAATTAAAAATTTATTATTTTTAAATTATCTTTAAAATAAATAAAAATTTATTCTTATCATATTAAATTCTTTTCAACAAACAAGTAAGAGATTATTAGAAATCCACTTTTAAATGTAATTGAATGTAGCATACGTAGCATTTCTCAATTTGCCATAGCAAATGTCATCATGTGCACATAAATGCTTTAAATAGGCAATTTTCAGTTAGAATTAAATTGGTATATTTATGTAAGTTCAGTGCATTTTTATGCCATCAATGCTAAAGCTTATAACCTAATATAATGACAAATAAAATTGTTATTTGTATTTAAAAACATTAATTGGAATTAAATTGATATTTAAAATCAATTGGATTAATTTTTAATTTATCTATAAATAGCTATAGTTTAAATGTGCCACACAAAGATAAAATTCGTACACGACGCCTCATAATTAATATAAAAAAAATCGAATTTGTTTATGCATGTGCTTTTTTTTTTTTTAACAGAGGTTTATGCATGTGCTTACACTTAGGAAGTATTTTGTTTTACATATTATATATTATCAACTTGCAAAAATGTGTTTAATGAAATAATCAAGTGAGTAAGGTTCATCTAATTATAATATTAAAAGTGAACATTAATTTAAAAAAAAAGGAAAAATCAACGATCCAGTTGTATGTGTTATCAATAGAATCTAAACCCAGGCATGTACCACTTATTTTAATTATACATAACAATGTTTTCGTACATCAATTTGGCATCCAATGGATTTGGATATCCATCCAAACTTCTTATTATTATTGGAATTAAGGGCATTTTTGGAAAATGGTTTAATTTAACTTTTTTTACTACAACCGGTATTTATAGTATTCATAGCATTATATTTGGACTTAAAAAATACTAAAATAAATAGGATACCTCAAGTGGCTCACGAGCACTTGTTATGACAAATTACATAAGGTAAATTGTGGGTTTGAATTTCTACCAACATAAATTTTTTTTGGTCAACAAATTTTGAACATTCCGGTACGAACATAAATTTAATCAGATCCGTGACCCGAACAGCTTTGGTTAATTTCAAAAAGTTACCTTGCTCACCACTTAACAATTAGTAAAACAAAATTCGATTGAATTAACCAAAAAACACCATTTTGACCGGAGACTGATATGTATATACAGTATATATATTACTTAAGGCTTTAATTAAAAGCATAAACTTTATATTATATGACGTAAAAATGAATATAGTTGTAGTCCAAACTCACATGATATCCACGAGCCTTATAATATAAATAATAATAGTAACAAAAATTTTAGGAAAACCCCAAAAAAAAAAAAAAAAAAGGTGATGATGCCAACAACTCACCAAATATTGAAGTGCATGCACTTATATTATTATCTGCTCCATTTGACCATATTCTATTTCTAATATATACCCACTTGGCCACATCGTTAATGCGTTGTTAATTAATTTAATTATTCCTAACTTCACCTTAATTAATTATAATTAACACAACTTTATAGATATGTTCGTCTTCATTTGACCTAGTCATATACACTGAATCATTTTGGAAATTTTCATGGTTAAAAGTTTCAATAAGAAAAAACATTATTTTTATTATATAGTATTTTATGAGTTTATTTGCATTTTTTTCTGTATATAGAAAAATATATGATATTTATTAAAGAAATAAAGCATTTTATTTGGTTGGCTGTATGGTCTTGACTAAGGCACTATCATGTGATTTAGAGTGTGATGATGAAATGATCCAACTAAGCAAGTTTATTCAAATCCCATAAGCAAAATAATGTAAATGAATGGGGCAAATTTATAAATTCGTTACAATTTCTGTGCCAAATGTAATATTTTTTTCGCGCTCCTAATTTTTGGAAGTTTGATAAACAAGCATCTTGGCCGTTAATAATGAGCGCGTTTGTCTTTCGCTCTAGCAAAAGAGAGAGATAATTATGATTAATATCGTCTTTCAATAATATGCATTTTTATTCATACGCTCAATCATGTTCTATGTCGCTTGTTGTTTTTATTTCTTATAACGAAATTTTAAATGTTTGTCGGATACACATAAATCTTTGAAACGGTATATGTGATTTCCCCCAAATACCAGGAGGCAATTTATAAAAGTTCCGTACATTCGATCACGCATTTAATTTTCATAAATGCTCATTTCGCTTTATTTACGGCGAGCTCATGTGGACTTCACTCGTATAAAAGAGAAATGGACCAGTAATCTAGCTTTCAATAACACATTGGTATTCTAATACTCACTAAACTATAAGTGTATGTTCAGATTCAGACACACTCTAAATTTTTAGAGCACTAAACGCAATTTTGCCCAAATATTAGGGAGCAATTTATATATTCTCCCAAATATAATTAATTGAATATGTATATACAGAGTAAAAGTGTCTTGATCTCAGCTGTTACATTGGTGGGTACAAAATGTGTAATTAGGAAAACTAAAGGGACCCTTTGCTTCTTTCTTGTTCCTTCTTCTTATCACCGGTTTTTTAAAGTTAAGAAGGCTACCCTACACCACTTTCCTTGTTGGATGGACCAAGTTGAAGAAAATACAAAGAATTTCAATTCTTCCCAATTCAATGTTTCTGTAGATTTATTACATTTTACTTACTCATTTTGAAGCAGACCATTGAATTGAAAAATAAAACAAGGTTTCACACTTCATTTTCAAATTATTTATATAATAATTTATGTTATTATCAACCATTTAATATGAAAAAGTTGTCAATTGTGTATTATATATGATTGATTGATGCTCAAATTTTTTCCATTTTTATAAGAAGATATTTTTTCCTTGACGAAAGAGGATCATTAGTATTAATATAAATTATGATTAAAGGTACACCATAAATTGGGTACTATACAATTTTGCGTACCAAATATCAATTTTTGCATTCAAAAATCAAAAGTGTATTAAGTTCAGTTCATGATATACTAATCAATTTTTGCATCAATTTTTGTATTCAAAAATAAAAAATGTATCGAGTTCAGTTCATGATATTAATGTTCATAATAAAACATGAAAAACACGTGGTTAAAGCTTAATAATCATATGGGCTTAGCGAAATCCATTTAGGGGGCTAGAAGAAGATGAAGCTCAACGCAATTTCTCTAAAGTTGTCTTTCTTTGCTAATGAGTTTCACATTTTTTTTTTTTAAATTGCATTATACAAAAATTACTATTCCACAAAAAGAAATGATTACTATTATTATTATTATTCATTCATTCATTCACACGAATTCATAACAATCTTAGATCTCGAAACTCAATAATTAGTACTCAAGCAGGAAAACCAAGCATATACAAAAAAAAAAAAGTTACAAAACTTTCTGAAACAAAAGAAAAAGATTCTAAAATTAGCTTAAACATTGTATGAACTCTATTCAGTACCATAAGATTGAGCCATTGTAGGACTTTTGAGATGTTTCAGTCATATAAACCTTCCTGTTCCCAAACATCGACAAGAAAATCGACCATTTCCTGCCATTGATGACCCAAAAAGAAAGCTTGAAAATGAAGAGCTAGCTTTGAGATCATAATCATTGTAGTAAATACACTTAAAATGGTAATAGTAGCAAACTTACGGGGAGAGGAATAGGTCGGGAAAAAGGCTTGTTTGATCCTAGTAAGCTCTCGTACGTGGCATTCCAACTGCTAATTTCAAGAACTTATTGAAATGTTGAAAACAACTAAACCGCAAATAAGAATTTTGCACCAGCAGAAATGGATGCAGAAATATCTGTTGTAGAGCTGTTGAATTTGGACAAGAAATTTGACAGAAGAGCTTTAAGATAAAACTCGGAAAAAGGCGAGAGCGCACAAAAAGGAGAGTTGGGACACAAAACTTGTAAAACTTACAATCTATGGTTTACACTTTGAACTGCACATACCCAAAAAATTAACATGCGTATATCAAGAATAATAGAAGCAGAATGGCAATTAGAAAGAGACAAAATTGAACATTTAAATGCACGAAATGTTTAAGGACCATCTTGTCAACCGATGGGAAAAACCCGAATATTTTACCTTATAGTGGGTTCTCGAACTTGTTTCTTGCTTGGAGAACTTTTATTTGCAAGCCATTGTTGCCTCGTTTGCTTCCAGAGCAGAAGACCTGTGGTCATTTCAGACATGCGTCAGCAAAACAAGAGGAGAATCTGGGAAGTAAAAGACGCTACTCTTAGTACTGAAAATCTCATACACGCATCAGCAAAACAAGAGGAGAATCTGGGAACTATAAAACACATAATTCATAGCACTGAGAAGGACATAATATATTATATCATGAGCTCTCGTAGAAGCATTTAACAGGCAAGTAAAGTTGCAGAAATGTCCAAAGAGGTACAAGCTAGCATAGCCTATGGAAGGTGAGAGCTTCAATAACAAGGGCACAAACAAATTTCCAAATAAAGGAAACAATTAGAACGGACCATGAACACTTCAAAGAAAGTAACTCATCAAAGAAGTTAATGCATAATAATAACTTGCCATGATTTACAAATTCAGAAGGATTGCTCGTGCTTCCAACATTTGCAGAAGGATCAAAACTGATTGATGACGAAAGACTTCCATGTCCACTATCATCCATATCACATGGACTTGTGCTCCAAAAGTCGTCAGATCCGCTCTGCCCTTTTTCTCTTTGGTCTTGAACTCTTTGTCCTTTCGACGATGGATCAATTGGGATGCTTGTAGAAGGTTTAGCACAGCATCCAAAACAACCTCTGCTCTGTTACAAAATGAGGTTTCACCATAAACATGATTACTACCAATGTTCAACAAATACAACCCATTTCAGGTGTAGGAGTTCAAGGAAAGAATCATAAGGCTCCACAAATTGGAAAGTGTATTAGAAGAATAAAATCAAGCACTATGGTATGAAACCACTCTACCCTCTTGGTGGGTCCTCCACCGGAAGGAGAAAAATTGTGTTGGTAAGTGAAAAAAAAATCGCAAACAACAATCAATCAAATAATATCTTGCGAAGTAGGATAGTGGATTCTGCAAATCCTATTCCTATCAACTATTTGTGCTACATTATTCCACACCCAATCCATCCCACATATGTAACGCGTACAGAAATTTAGGATACAAAATTATCACGGTAATTTTCGAATTTGACAAAGATAAATAAACAATAATGGAAATAGCTAATAGAGAAATAAGAGGCCGAAAAAGAGGAATATAAGGCAACAACACATCTTCTATTAGGCAACGGCAATCTACTAAGCAAGCCTAAAAGCATTTCATCGAAATATCTCCCGTGCCAATATCCATTAGAACAAACGGATTTAACGTGATCAGATTCATCTCAAGATCTTTTTGAGTTACGGTGGAGGGGGGAAGATGAGGATTAGACCATGGATGTCCAGGTAACACCACTTAAGCCAACCCCTTGCCTCAAATTCATCTCAAGACATGACCCAAGTAAGCAATATATCATTTAACCCACCACAGCAAAAATTTCATGGATTAGCTGGCTTGATGCGCAATTAATATTATAATTGTATTATGTTTGATTGATCCAAATGAGCTTCCTAAAAAACCATTAAATTGAAACCAGGAAATGGAACTGCTAAACAATGCATATATTCAAATTAGAAATAAAAAGGAAACAAGCCATCCTAAACTCTAAAAGCAAATAAATGAACGAAAAGATTTCATACGCTGAAAAGGGTCTTGCATTTGTTCTTAAAAGATTTCATGGAAACGAACAAGACAGTGCGGAAACAAGCACTTGAAAACGATACAAATGAACAGCAGGGTTTCTTCTTAAAGCAAGTTTCTGTTTGGGAAGAGAAGCAACATGAAGAATACATGGTTCTTCCAAAATCTATGATAAAAAGAATAATAATCCAATTCCAATCTATAGCATAACTGATTGAGATTGACCATTACTTCAAGAAAAGAATGACAAATACAGAATAAAAAAGGTAGAAGAGCATGTTGCTCTGTTCGCTCCACTCAATCAATCTCGCTTACAGAATAAGCAAACACAAACATTAAAAAAAGATTCCAAAACAGGTTAAAAAAGAAAAGCAAATTTAGATAGTTTGTAGTATTAATCTTTCTTTTCTGTATTTAGTGATCCACAAAGAGCTAAATAAAACAAAACTACAACATAAATTTTAACTGGGATGCTAAAAAAGGATTTTCGCGAGAAACAAACAGAATATGAAGTTCAAAGAAAACGAAAAGCTCACCCCATGCATGCAATAAGATGGCAGATCCAGGGAGGAAGAAGTCTACAATGATGCATTTACAAGAGCCAATCAATAGATATCAACTGTGAAACCCTAATTCTTGGAAGAAGAGTGCTATCAATAACAATCCTACAAAATCAAATCAAACCAATCAAATAAAAAACCCAACTTTCTTATTGGAACAAAGAACCAAAAAACCAACCAAAACAGGTAATGGCGGTTACTGTTCTGTTTGTTTCCTGAGGAAAAAAAAGGTGGAAGACAGAAATACCTAAAAAATGGCATGATTGGAGAAGATAAATGATGGGTTCTTCTCCTCCTCCTCCGCTTCTTCAACTGAAAAATCTTCCCTTTGGCTACTGAAGCAACCGAAGGTCTCAATTCTCCAAATTTCCGTCCCTTTTCAATCTTTCAAGTATTTTATTCTCCTCAAAAGAAAATTTTATTGCTGGGGAGGAAGGTAAAACCCGCCATAACAGCTAGTTGTTGGTTTAGTGTTTATCTGTAAGAGTGAAATCATCCTACTTTTTGGTACACCTGTTTCATACTTTACAAATTACAACTACTTGTTCTGATTAAGGAAAATTCTTGGGTCCCAAACGGTTTAAATACAGTTCTTTTCCCAAATATGCCTTTTTTGAAAAATCGTTAGATTCTGACCGTTGATCTTAGACCTACCCAGCCATTCGTAACAGCCAGTATCCTTTCTGTTGTCAAAAACGTTTCCTCATGATTCTAGTAATCACAACCCAATAAAATTTTGAGTTTAGTTAATGTAAAGAGGATAGTCTTATGTTCATTTAACGTAAAATTAAGTGCTTTATGAATGAGTCTTATATATTTATTTTTTTCCAATTTTTTTTTTAAAATAAAATTATAGATTATTTGTATTTAAGTCCTGTGATTAATTTTAGATGATTACAATTTACAGATTTGACTCTATTTTAAAAATATCACATAAAATAAATAGAACAGTTGAGTTTGACCGTCTCAATGGTTTTATTTATTTTTTGTAATATTTTTTAAACAGAGTCAAATTTGTAAACTGCGATACTCAAAAATTAATATTGGGTCTAAATACAAATAATTTATGATTTTATTTTTTGAAAAAAATAAAAAGTAGTCCAGACATGCGGACAACCTTACAGCAACATCCCCTTTAATTTTAGAAAATTCACTCTTTGAATACGTGTGTAAATGTTTAGGTTAAAAAAATTGATTTTAGAAACAATTAATTGTTTCAGTAAGTAACAGTTAATTAAATCATTAATCGTCATAAATTAACTTTTGATGAAAAAGTTTTATAAGCCATATTAATTTTAAGTGTTTTAATTAGTCAAAACATTAAATATTTATTTTTTTAGCATTTTAGTAATGAATTTTATAAAATTTAAATTAAAAAAATATTGATAAAATCAAACAGTTAAACAAAATTTAAATAATTAATTTTATCAGAGATTCTAGTATGTGTTAAATGCTGTGGTAAAAATGGTCACATTTAGAATTATTGAATTATTGTATATACTTTTTGTTTCATTTCTTAATCTAAGAAGGTGCTAGATCCTTTTATTAAATAAAATTGGATAAACAAAATAATTTAAACAAATAATTAGCTTTTTGAATTTCCTTCAAAAAAAAAAAAAACCAATTGAGACATAAAGAAAGTGAGAGTGAGATCCACAATACAACAATCATGCATGAAACTATTATTAACATTATAATAATAACAATTATTATTATGATCAATGCATTTAATACAGTATGAAATAATTGAATACAATAATTATTCTACTTACATTAGGTATAATCAATTATTAAACACAATTAGGTAGTAAGAATTGGAGGAAGGAATTCAGATTTCTTGCCAAGAACAAGAGCTTTAGTGTCAGGGAAATACTCAAATTCTGAAAAATTTGTAACACTACCATTATTAGTGACATCAATAGGATACCTAAGAAGGTGACCTATAAGATCTTGATTAAAAGTTTCACTAACATAACTTTCCCAATTTTTATCAGCAATTTTATTCACTAATTGAATACAACCTTCACTTTCAGGATGTTGAAAAGAAGGATCTAGATATCCAAGATGTTCATACCATAATGCCAATCTAAAACCATATATTTGACCTTTTGTTGGTTGTGTTGTTGCTAAATGGTGTGGTTGAAATGCTCCCATTGCAATTTCTGAGTCCCTTCCACCATCCATCGATCGTTGGTTGATGTTTGCCGATCCGATGATTATGTACTCATCGTCAACTGAAATCATCGATATATGAATGAAATGTTAGTTTAATAGAACGGATCCATGAGATCACATATGTACTAATGTTAAAATTGCTAGTAAACTCATGAACTCGTACGAGAGGTTACTTGCCCAAAAACCTTTGTAACGTTATGGTGTAATCTAATTTTTAACATTGAATAATACTAAGAATATTTTGTGCGTAACAATTATTAATGTGAAAATGAATAGATCACTCACCGATCATCATTTTCGAATGAACGTAGATCATGAAACAACGAGCTTCCTGAGCTCTACTGTAATCTGAATCAGGTTCTGGTTTGTTAGGAGGTGCATATTCTCCAATCTTCCTTGTTTCTCTGTTTCCAAGGCAAAAGAATGATAAGTATTCTCTAGGATCTACTTTACTTCCATTCCTTTTCAAGGCTTCAGTAATATCATAATACATCATTTCCATAGTTCTTCTTTGCCAATCCAGTATTGCTTGCACTGAATCACTTTCAGGAATCCCTTCACGCCACATTGGAATAACAATGTAAACTACAAACCTTTCTCCTGCATCAATTTTACTAACAATTTTTAATGATAGTTCTTTTGGAATGAGATGCAAAGCATTGATGTCTTCAACTTTTATATCTTTTGATTTCCAATCATATGAACTTCCAAGAAAATACTGATTTTCTATGTAGATGAAGTTCTTTGCTCGTCTAATTGCATTGATATAAGCATCTTGAATGCTTCTTTCAATGATATTGTCCTTTCCACGTACAAGGCCAAATGAAGCTGCATCTTTTGGATCTTCAGGAAAGCCAAAAATAGCCCCGCCGTCGATGGAACGAAATAGTTGAACATTCCATGTCTCAGTATCATTTAATTGTGTGATAGGCAATGGCCGAATTATGGTTACTTCAAGATCATGTTGTGGGATTAGAAACTTGTCTCCAACTTGCTTTTTCCACCTTTGTTCAAAATTGTAAAGAACGTCCCAAGCTACAGGCCCTTCTAGCTTACAATGGATATCATGCCAAGGTTCTCTTGGACCGCCTTTTTGTATTGACGCGCCTTGAAAATTTGGCTGATGAAAATCATCATGGTGGACTGAATCCAACGTCTTGAACAAAGGATGGTCTTGAGTATCATACCTTCCATCGCACAAATCAATGCCTCCAACAAAACTTACAATCCTTCTTTTTTGCGGTGTAATGTCCTCAGGCATTTCACAATCAACAATGATAGTTTTTTGATGGTGAGTGAACATAGTAGAGATTGCAAACCCTTGAATTATGCTTCTTCCATCATCAGGATTTCGCGGGCACAACACACATCGCACTTTCGAGTTCCTGAAATAGGCTGCAGTTTCTTGATCATGAGTAGCCATTATACCATTCTTTTTATCCCAAACCAACATAAGAACTGTAACCCCTTCTTCAGCTTTTTTCTTAAGTAACTCTCCAAGCTTAACCTCATCTCCTGGTTTCGGCCTATTAGGATCTCTTACCAAATTTATTTCAGTATAAACAGACCAACCAGTTATGTAAATTAAATGCTTAGCATTAGTAATAGCATCAAAAACATCTTCCCAACATCGATGAGCTTCGTAACTTTTTCCTCCTTCTAGAAGGATCCTAGGCTTGAAATTGTTAGGAACATGAGAATCCTGATACAAAGTGACCTTGCAACCATGTCTCTGATTAAAGAATGCATAAGGTACACCCTCATACTGCGGATTTTTAATCCCTTGTGACCAATTAGTATCTTGTGTGACATTAAAAAATTGAAGCTTGACATGAATTTTGGAACCGATAGGATTGTGTTCTTCATCCAAGATTTCAACCCATCGGTCTATTATGTTCCCTTTGATCACATCTTCAACAGGTATATAAGCTCTTCCAATCAATGTTCCTCTAAGAGGTTGATTATCTTTCACAGTAAAAATTACATCAGTAATTAAATGTGCGCAGTAAATATGGAACGACTCATGCCATTGTAGGTTATAGGGTTGACATGTTATCATTCTTGTTCTTCCAACTCTTGCTTTGTCAAGATCAACTGTTGCATACAGTTGAGAACAAGCAATCTGGAAAATTACAAAATGACAATGTAATACTTAATTAGAAGATATAAATTTTTAAGTGCAAGAAATTTTAGTAGGAAGGAAAACTTACATCTTGTCTACAGAGTACCATTCTTTTCATTTGGGATAGTATTTTTTTTCCACAATTCTGCTTTTCAGAATCAAAGTAAAATAAAATGGATTAAAAGATATGAAGGAATTATATAATTAAATGAATTCCAGTAATTAATTAGAAATGATTTTTTTTTTTTTTGAAATTCTATAAATAATTTTCTCCAATATTTCCTTCAAAATATTGTGGAATTTTAAAAAATGGAAAAGAAAAATAAAATAATAAAAAAAAGTAATGGCCTAGAGTGTGTAGACTAGGAGTGTGCAAATGGGTATAGTAAAACGGATAATTCGGACAAAACGGATAAAATGGGTCGGATATTATATTCTTTAGACTACAAATGATGCTACAAGATCCATAAAAAGAATTACCAGATTAAAGCCCAAAAATAAAAGCCTTTTTAAAAAAATAATAAAAAGCTTTTATTTCTTTTTATATAATACAACTTTTTTTTTAACATAGATACTCCTGCTTCTAGCCTATATTAGGAAAATTTGGAAAAAGAAATTAGAATAAGTCTCAAATCCGGGATCTCAGTCCTAAAAAAAAAGTATCTTATCACTAGACTACTTTTTTGGACTTTAAAAATATATATCATACAACTTAATTCCCCTAATTGTCATATTCTGCACTAATCTAAAGTTTTTTTTTTTTAAAAAAAAAGAAGGTTGAGGATAATAAATTATTGAAAAGCAAAATTTAATTATTTGACGTATAATGAAAATAGAACCCTTTGGGAAAAAAAAGAAAAGAAAAGAAAATAGAACCCTATTTTCCCACTAACTATGATTAAAATTCAAAGCCAGCAAGAAATGTTTTCTTATTATGTAATCTTGTTTATTAGGATTCTTAATCAAATCACTTGCAATCTTGAAAATAAGTTTAGTCTCTTTAGAAAATAATAAAAAGAATATACATAATTATGACTATATTGTATTACAACATACCAAATATTATTATAGTGATTGATAAAATATCGCTAATAACTTATTAAAAAGTGATGTTTGCCGAAACATTTTCTTAACTTCCAAACACTATTTTAAAATACTACATTGTTACACTATAAATATGAATAATAAAATTTAATTAGATTAAAAAAAAATAGCTATGCAAGTTTTTAATCTCATATTCTAATTTTTCTACATCTAAAACAAAGAATCAAATCTTCCCAACAAGAAGCAAGTGAAAATGGTCAAATCAAGATGGAAAATGTATAATTCACAAAACATATTTATGATATGTCTTGTAAATTTGCAATCACAAAATTAAAAAGTAAAATAAAATAAAACTTACCTTATTGAAGAAATTGAATCCACACCCATTTTGTATCACATCAACCTCAAATATTGTCACAGAAAGAGTCCCATGTAGCAAACGTTTCATCCTTCAGCTCCTTCACCAAAGAAAATGGACAAAAATATTAAAGAAGATGAAATATTAGCAAGTAGACAAAACCCAATTCAAGAATTTAGTAAAGAGAAGTAAATAGTAAGATTCAATGCTTAAAGATGACGATGAACAACCTTGTTTGAGAAATTTGTGTTAGTACACAAATTTGTTGAAAAGGAGAAAAATAGAATCTTTTGCAAATTGAATATGAAGGAAGAGATAGATTTCTCTATACAATTTAAGTTAGAATCAATTCATGTATTTGGTCTCTTTAGCATTCTATTCCATAATTCCATTGTCTAGTTTTTTAACGAATTTACATTTGTTCTATTATATAATTCCATTTTTTTAAAATATAAAAGAGGTCACTAACGGATCAGATAATATTGTAGGCGATACAGTAAAAGGTAGTCCTCCCTTTTGCACTAAATAGGTGCTGATATTGTAGTTGGCATAAATCGAATCTTAGATTTTTACATCATACGACCTTCGTGATAAGTAGAATGATCAACATGCCACATTCTGATTGTCATATAATTCATTTTCAGTAATTTAAAATTAGGTATTCACGTATATATTTATTACTAAATTGTGTTTTTGTTTGCTTATATTATATAATTTTAGATTTATTTTATAAGGATTATAGTATATTGCTTTATATGTTATGAAATAAATATTTGATTAGGAAATATTTAATTATAGCTTTTTTTTAAAGTTTGATGCTCTCTTGCTTTTTAATCTCATTTGGTAAGACATAAGCATGGATTATTCTTGCAATTATGCAATTTTCTATTGTAAAGCCTAAATAACCAATGCAATAGAAGTATATATTTCCCTTTTGAAAATGATAAAACAACAATAATTAATATATTCATAGTCTAACCAAAGGTCAGTGTTTATCTGTAAGAGTGAAATCATCCTAATTTTTGGTACACCTGTTTCATACTTTACAACTACTTGTTCTGATTAAGGAAAATTCTTGGGTCCTAAACAAGAGAAATTCTTAGGTAAACCTGGTTTACTACGTCGGTCATACACCAATCCAATATGATAATGACACATCAGCAAGTGATTAATTAGGATAATGCAAAAGAAAATTAAAAAGGAAATAAAACTATTAATATATAACACATTATTAGGAGAGATAAAACCAACTTGCTAATGTGTCAATATTCTATTAGATTGGTGCATGAGTGACGTGGTAGACCAGTTCTACCTAAGAATTTTTCCCCAAACAGTACTCTTTTTCCTTAAAATGCGTTTTTTGAAATATCGATATATTCTGACCGTTGATCTTAGACCCACCCACCCATTCGTATCCTTTCTGTTGTCAAAAACGTTTCTTCATGATTCTAACCCAATAAAATTCTGAGTTTGGTTAATGTGAAAAGATAGTCTTATGTTCATTGAACGTAAAATTAAGTGCTTTATCAATGAGTCTTATATTTTTTATTTTAAAAAATAAAATAAAATTATAGATTATTTGTATTTAGTCCCATGATCAATTTTAGACAGTTGCAGTTTACATATTTGACTCAATTTTAAAAATATCACATAAAATGAGTAGAATCATTAAATTTAATAGTTTCTATGGTTCTATTTATTTTATGTGATATTTTTCAAACAGAGTCAAATCTAAACTACGATATTCTAAATTTGATATTGGGTCTAAATATAAATAATTTATAATTTTATTTTAAACAAAATAATAAAAAAAAGTTGTCCATACATGCGGATAGCCTTACAAGAGCAGCTCTCTTTAATTTTAGAAAATTTACTCTTTGAATACGTGTGTAAATATTTGGATAAAAAAAATTGATTTTAGAAAGAATTCATTGTTTCAGTAACAGTTAATTAAATCATTAATCGTCATAAATTAATCTTTGATGAAAAACTTTTATAAGGCATATTAATTTTTAGCGTTTTGATTAGTCAAAACATTAAATATTTATTTTTTTCGCATTTTAGCAATGAATTTTATGAAATTAAAATTTATAAAATTTAAATTAAAAAAAGATTGATAAAATCAAACAGTTAAACAAAACTTAAATAATTAATTTTATCAGAGCTGATTCTAGCATGTGTTAAATGCGGTGGAAAAATGGTCACATTTAGAATTATTGAATTATTGTATACTTTTTAGTTTCATTTCTTAATCTAAGAAGGTGCTAGATCCTTTTATTAAATAAATTGGATAAACAAAATAATTTAAACAAATAATTAGTTTTTTGAATTTCCTTAAAAAAAAAAACCAATTGAGACATAAAGAAAGTGAGAGTGAAATCCTCAACACAATAATCATGCATGAAACTATTATTAACAATATAATAATAACAATTATTATTATGATCAATGTATTTAATAAAGTATGAAATAATTGAATACAATAATTATTCTACTTACATTAGGTATAATCAATTGTTAAACACAATTAGGTAGTGAGAATTGGAGGAAGGAATTCAGATTTCTTGCCAAGAACAAGAGCTTTAGTGTCAGGGAAATACTCAACTCCTAAAATATTTGTAACACTACCATTATTAGTGACATTAATAGGATACCTAAGAAGGTGACCTATAAGATCTTGATTAAAAGTTTCACTAGCATAACTTTCCCAATGGTCATCAGCAATTTTATTCACTAATTGAATACAATCTTCACTTTCAGGATGTTGAAAAGAAGGATCTAGATATCCAAGATGTTCATACCATAATGCCAATCTAAAGCCATATATTTGACCTTTTGGTGGTTGTGTTGTTGCTAAATGGTATGGTTGAAATGCTCCCATTGCAATTTCTGAGTCCCTTCCACCATCCATTGATCTTTGGTTGATGTTTGCCGATCCAATGATTATGTATTCATCGTCAACTGAAATCATCGACATATGAATGAAATGTTAGTTTAATAGAACGAATCCATGAGATCACATATATACTAATGTTAAAATCGCTAGTAAACTCATAAACTCATACGAGTGTTTACTTGCCTAAAAACCCTTGTAATGTTATGGTGTAATCTAATTTTTAACATTGAATAACACTACGAATATTTTGTGCATAACAATTATTAAGATGAAAATGAATAGATCACTCACCAATCATCATTTTCGAATGAACGTAGATCATGAAACGACGAGCTTGCTGAGCTCTAATGTAATCTGAATCAGGTTTTGGTGTGTCAGGAGGTGCATATTCTCCAATCTTCTTTGTTTCTCTATTTCCAAGGCAAAAGAATGATAAATATTCTCTAGGATGTGCGCTAATTCCATTCCTTTTCAAGGCTTCAGTAATATCATAATACATCATTTCCATTGTTCTTCTTTGCCAATCTAGTATTGCTTGCACCGAATCACTTTCGGGAATCCCTTCAGGCCACATTGGAATAACAATGTAAACTACAAACCTTTCTCCTGCATCAATTTTACTAACAATTTTTAATGATAGTTCTTTTGGAATGAGATGCAAAGCATTGATGTCTTCATCTTTTATATCTTTTGATTTCCAATCATATGAACTTCCAAGAAAATACTGATTTTCTATGTAGATGAAGTTCTTTGCTCGTCGAATTGCATTGATATAAGCATATTGAATGCTTCTTTCAATGATATTGTCCTTTCCACTTACAAGGCCATATAAAGGTTCAACTTCTGGATCTTTAGGAAAGCCGAAAACAGCCCCTCCATCGATGGAACGAAATAGTTGAACATTCCACGTCTCAGTATCGCCTGATTGTGTGACAGGCAATGGTCGAATTATGTTTACTTCAAGATCATGTTGTGGGATCAAAAAATTATCTCCAACTTGCTTTTTCCATCTTTGCTCAAAATTGTAAAGAACATCCCAAGCTACAGGCCCTTCTAGCTTACAGTGAATATCATGCCACGGTTCTCTTGGACCACCTTTTTTTATCGTCGCACCTTGAAAATTTGGCTGATGAAAATCATCATGGTGGACTGAATCCAAAGTCTTGAACAAAGGATGGTCTTGAGTATCATACCTTCCATCACACAAATCAATACCTCCAACAAAACTTACAATCCTTCTTTTTTGCATCGCAATTTTCTCATACATTTCACAATCAACAACGATAGTTTTCTGATGGTGAGTGAACATAGTAGAGATTGCAAACCCTTGAATTATGCTTCTTCCATCATCAGGATTTCGCGGGCACAACACGCATTGCACTTTCGTTTTCCTGAAATAGGCTTCAGTTTCTTGATCATGAGTAGCCATTAGACCATCCTTTTTAAATTGGTCAACAGAAGTTCTATCATCCCAAACCAACATAAGAACTGTAACCCCTTCTTCAGCTTTTTTCTTAAGTAACTCTCCAAGCTTAACCTCACCTCCTAGCTTCGGCCTATTAGGATCTCTTACCAAACTTATTTCAGTATAAACAGACCAACCAGTAATGTAAATCAAATGCTTAGCATTAGTAATAGCATCAAAAACATCTTCCCAACATCGATGAGCTTCGTAACTTTTTCCTCCTTCTAAAAGGATCGTGGGCTTGAAATTGTTAGGAATATGAGAATCCTGATACAAAGTGACCTTGCAACCATATCTCTGATTAAAGAATGCATAAGGTACACCCGCATACGATGAATTTTTAATCCCTTGTGACCAATTAGCGTCTTGTGTGACACTAAAAAACTGAAGCCTGACATGAACTTTGGAACCTATAGGATTATGTTCTTCATCCAAGATTTCGACCCATCGGTCGATTATGTACCCTTTGATCACATCTTCAACAGGTATATAAGCTCGTCCAATCAATGTTGCTCCAAGAGGTTGATTATCTTTCACAGTAAAAATTACATTAGTAATTAAATGGGCACAGTAAATGCGGAATGACTCATACCATTTTGGGTTATCTGTTATCATTGTTCTTCCCACTCTTGCTTTGTCAAGATCAACTGTTGCATACAGTTGAGAACCAGCGATCTGAAAAATTACAAAAATGTAATAATTACTTAGAAGATATATATTTTTAAGCGCAAGAAATTTAAGTAGGAAGGAAAACTTACATCTGGTCTACAGAATAACATTCTTTTCATTTTGGATAGTATTTTTTTTCCACATTTCTGCTTTCCAGAATCAAAGTAAAATGGATTAAAAAATATGAAACATTTCTTTAAAAAATTCTAAATGGACTGAAAATTATAGACATAATTTATATTCATTTATTAAATCTATTCATAGTTTCATAATTTATATACACAAAAATTAAATGGTTTTTTTTTTTTTTTTGGAAATTCTGTAAACAATTTTCTCCAATATTTCCTTCAAAATATCGTGGAATTTTAAAAAAGAAAAAAGAAAAATAAAATAATAAAAAAGTAATAGGCCAAGAGTGTGTGTAAACCATTATTATATTCCTTGGACTAGAAGTGATAGGCAATGGAACAAGATCCATCAAGAACAGACTACCAGATTAAAGCCCAAAAATAAAAAGCTTTTATTTCTTTGTATATTATTAGGGGTTGCCAAATGAAATAGTTAAATCATAAAATTTGGGAAATTCAGAGAAAAATTTTTATTAAATAATATTTTTATTCGTTAATTTGTAAGATATTTCTTAAAATTTATTAATTCATGAAATTTTCGTTAAAAAAAAAAATTTTCTCCAAATTAACGTATTAAACATTTAACACCAAAATAAATTTAGGAGCCTCTTTTTTTCCTCTTTCTTATGTATGGAGTTATGTATATATGGAGTTATAAATGCTTTTATATGTTTATGGAGTTATTCATCAATAAACTTATGCAAAAAATTTATGAAGATTTGAAGAATTTTTTTTTTCTACAATTTTTACTGCATTTTTATAAAATTTCATTAAAAATATTAAATTATTTAAATAATAAGATTATTTGTTAAATTCGGTAAATTGAAGAATTCATAAGAATTAATTAATTCGTGAAACTGTCCAGAAATTTTTTTTTAAAATTTTTTTTATTTGGTAAAAAATTTTGAAAAATTTTTCCATTTTAACGAATGAACATCTCTATATATTAATTTTTTTTTCCTGAAAAAGGATATACATTATACAACTTAATTCCCATAATTGTCATATTCTGCACTAATCTAAAGTTTTTTCTTTTTCCCTGAAAAAGAAGAAGGTTGAGGATAATACATTATTAAAAAGCAAAACTTTAATTATTTGACATATAATGAATAGAACCCTATTCTTCCACTAACTATGATTAAAATTCAAAGCCAGCAAGAAATGTTTTCTTGTTATGTAATCTTGTTTATTTGGATTCTTAATCAAGTCACTTTCAATCATGAAAAATGGTTTAGAGTCTTAAGAAAATAATAAAAAGATCATGATTATGATTATGGTTATACTGTATTATAACATACCAAATATTATTTAAGTGATCGATAAAATATCACTAACAACTTATTAAAATTACACTATAAATATGAATAATAAAATTTAATTAGATTGAAAAAAAAAACACAATAGCTATGCAAGTTTTTAGTCTCATATTCTAATTTTTGCACATCTAAAACAAAGAATCAAATCTTCCCAACAAGAAGCAAGTGAAAAATGGTCAAATCAAGACGGAAAATGTATAATTCACAAAGCATATTTATGACATATCTTATGAATTTGCAATCAGAAAATTAAAAAGTAAAACAAAATAAAACTTGCCTTATTGAATCCACACCCATTTTGTATCACATCAACCTCAAATATTGTCACAGAAAGAGTCCCATGTAGCAAACGTTTCATTCTTCAGCTCCTTCACCAAAGAAAATGGACAAAAATACTGTATTCAAGAAGATGAAATATTAGCAAATAGACAAAACCCAATTCAAGAATTTAGTAAAGAGAAGCAAATAGTAAGATTCAATGATTGAAGATGATGATGAACAAACCTTGTATGAGAAATTTGTGTACTGTTAAGAGATTCAAGACAAGCTTTTATAGATTTGTTAAAAAAGGAGAAAAATAGAATCTTCTGCATATTGAATATGAAGAAAGAGATAGATTTCTCTACACAAGTTAAGTTAGAATCAATTCATGTCTTTGGTCTCTTTAGCATTCTATTCCGTTCCATTGTCTAATTTTTTAATGAATTTACATTTTTCTATTATATAACTTTTTTTTTTAATATAAAGGAGACCACTAACAGACCGAATAACATCGTGGGTAACACAATAAAGAGTAGTCATCCCCTTTACACTTAATAGATGCTGACAGTGTAGTTGATATAAAGCGAATATGAGATCTCTACATCCTACAACTTTCATGATAAATAAAATGGTCAAAAAGCCACACCCTAATCGGCATATAATTCATTTTCAGAAATTCAAAATCAGTTATTCACGTATGCATTTATTATTAGACTGTGTTTTTGTTTGCTTCTATTATATAGTTTTAGATTTATTTTTTAAGTATTATAGTAAATTGCTTTATATGCTATGAAATAAATATGTGATTAGGAAATATTTAATTATAGCTTTTTCTAAAGTTTGATGCTCTCTTGCTTTTAATCTCATTTAATAAGCCATAAGCAGGGATTATTCTTGCAATTATGAAATTTATATTGTAAAGCCCCAATAACCAATGCAATGCAAGTATATATTTCCCTTTTGGAAATTATAAAACAACAATCATTAATATATTCATAACCTAACCTTTATGGTTCAGGATGTTCGTCCCTTAAGCCCTAGGCATGGAGCAAACTCTGAAACCAGCCATTTACCGCTTAATGCGCTGATCCAGATTAATTTGGACCTGTTAAACAACTTTAAATCCAATCGTGCTTTAGGAAATCAGATGAATTCCTCCCAAAAAAAACAAAAAAGTTTTGAATCAAATCAAATCAAATCAAGCCATCGGGTTTAGATATTTTATTCACATGAAACGGGCTTTCATAATTTCTTACTTAAATTGGGCTAAGGCCACAATTTTTTTTTAGCTCAGGGCTAAGGCCATAATTGATGTAAAATGGGCCGAGATATCTATGGGCTAGAGTAAGGGAATGTGACAAAAATATGGTACCATATGGACAAAAATACTCGGTTAAGTTTTCTGTTGACAAAAATTGCCGGATAATATTTTTATTGACAAAAGTAATTCATCTTCAAAAAGAAAAAAAACTAAAATTACCTCATAAAACAGTAATTATGTACAAAAACTGTACAATAAATAAAAGAAAATTTTGTACAAAAACTATTTAACTGTTGTATAAAAATTGTACAATAAAAAATCAGTAAAATCAATAAAAAAAATACACAAAAAAATCGATATAAAAATATGAAAAAAAAAATTCAGCAAAATCAAATAAAAAAAGTATTGTATACAAACTATTTAACAGTTATATAAAAACTATATTCATCTTTAAATTACAATTACAATTATAAAAAATATATTATTTCACGCATCAAATAAGCTCTTCTTTTGTTAAGGTTGCAAGTTTACAAACATGCAAAAAAAGTATAAAATATGTTTAGAATAAAAACAAATTATATTCAACTATTGTTCAAATATTGATCAACTATTATACACATATTGATCAACTATTATACACATATTAATCAACTACGTTAATATAAAAGTTACAAAACATAATAAAAAAAATATAAAATACGTTCAATATTAGCATAAGCACAAGTGCAATAATTCTTCTATCCTAGGTTATACATATTGACAAATATGCAATCTTTAATGGACATTTCTAAATTGAAATACCAAGCTTTGAAAAACACGAAACTCTTTTTCTAAAAATTATTGCCACAAAAGAAGAACCCTCACTCACCAAATCCCAATCCCACCCAACCATATACATCTTTCGCATTGAATAACAAGAAACCGTCTTCACCATTAAGATTCAAACTTTTATCCGAGAACATACATATTGACAATCAAAAGCAAACTATTTGAAATTAGCATTGCTAACTTTGTGATGAAAAGGCACTGCATGTGTCAAACTCATATTTTGCAAGCAAAATCATGCTTGTGAAACAAAAACGTTCTACCCCTGAATCAAGACTATAGACAAATATACAGAGACGGAGCTACATATGTGCTTATAGTGGCCTTGAGTCTCATGATATTTTTAATATATATATAATTAGTAGAAAAAATATTGGATATTCCGCATGTGGCATAGTGGTAGAAGTCAGACTTGGCCCCTCAAAAATCTCAGACTTGTGTATTTTTACAATATTTTGTTGCTGGACTTAATAAAGTTCGGCCTTGATTAAAAATTTTTGCTGGTTTTCAAACTTGGGCCCCCATTTTAAAAATGCTGCCTCCGTCCATGCAAATATACATTTAAGATAGAGCCATGAATTAAACCTTTAACAGATACCCAAAATCAAGTGGCAAAAGCAACTAAATAGGGCTACCACAGCAGTAAATCGAATAGCAGAAGCATAGGCACAACTAAATTGAGAAAGATTAGAGAGAAATCGTGAAAAAATAGAAAAAAACTCGAAGCCGAAAATGTTAATTGTCGAAACTTACAAAGCACCAAAAACGGAAACATTAAATTACCAAGGCTATTATTTTCATTGAGAGCATAACAACTGGGCTATCCGGTCTATTTTTGTCACTAACAACATATTTTGGTTATTTTTGTGAAGTAAAGTTAAAAGGAAATATTTTTATGGTTTCCCCCTACTAAAGTAAAACCGTTTGGTTTGACCCGAATTCTTGCTGACCCTTTTTAAGGTTTAACCATCACGAAAAGACGCATGGTCCAGCTAAAAAGAAGCATATTCTGGTTATAGTTTCTGCAAACGGAGGGAAAGAAGCACCACCACATAATGATAATTTATTTTATATATATTTTTAATTAAGCACAACCACATCATAAGTCTCCTTATATTTATTTATATGAATAACCCAAAAAAGCTTGGCATTCTCTCATAAATCCAAAAAAGTTTTCTGGCTGCCCAATAAATCAATTTTAAGTATGACTTGGTAAAAATATTGATAATGTTGGCAAATCATCTTTAGCTCAAATAGATAAATGATATATTTTTCTGACATGAACTTAGGGGTTCGAATTCTAATATAATTAGAAAAAATTTAATTTATCGATAAAAAAATATTGGTAATGTTTATTTGTTGGAAAAAATAAAATGTGGGAAGTGTTTATTTTTATTAATCAATTTTCGTTCAATTTATTTGTTTCACTTGCGCTATTAGAGTGTGTTTGATTTTGTTGAAATTTAGGTGTTTGGTAAGTTTTAACGACATAATTAATAGTGATCATATATTTCAATTCGCAGTTGATTGTATTGGCTTATATCTGAAATTTTTTATTTCAGGTAATAGGTGATTTGAACTATGTTAATTTTATTAAAATAATAATAAATCAAATTAATTTTTCAGGAAAAAAAAATTTAAAAACTAATAATTATAATTTGATTTTTATGTCTTTATTGATATTTCACATTTTAAATCAAAGAAATCTAGATTTTAGTTATTTGCTGCCCCATAAATGGGGTTTTTCAAGTCAAACCAACCCCTAACTAATCGATAAGAGACCTATGGATTTATCACTTTGGGGCATGACCTTGCCGACTACTATTCATAATAATATATCTTTCAATTGCCCCACCTTTTTTTTTTCTTTTTCAACATAGATATCCTAATTTCTAGGAGGGTGGAATCCGAACCTTTGAGCATCTTCAATGCAACACCTTCTATTTACTTATGTATCTAATAAAATAGAAGGTGTCAAGGAAGATGTGGATGAATGTCAATAAGTTGACACCCAATTTAAAATTTGTCTTCAATGCAACATTATCTATTTTGTTTTTTTGTTCTTTGTTTAAATTATAATATAATAACTAGCCAATCACAATGCATTATTAAATATAGACATTGTCAAGAAGACTTTCTAGAAATAGAAGGTAACCTTGACAATGTCAAGTCTACATAAGCTTCACATCCCAAATAGACATTAGCATTGGAAAGCATTTAAAAAAAAAAAAGTTTTCTCTCTTTCTTATGTGACAAGTGAATTAGTGTAATCCACATTAGCATTGAAGATGTTCTTAGACCTCTAATCTAGGATACCAATGCTCTACCAATTGAGTTGGCCTTCGTTCCCCTTTCAATTGCATTTAGTACAATTAAAAATTAAAATTAAAAATTATTACTAATTTAGGGTAAGCAAATGTGTTAAGAAGGGCACATGCATAAGAAATTGCATATTTTTGAGAGTAGTACTAAAAATAAATTTGAATTTATTTAGTAAACATTAAAATTATGAGCCATTAATGGTTCATCCAGAGGATAATGTATACTATACATAAGAAATTATTTTGGAATAGGAAAAAAGGGGGACCATTATTATTATTATTATACACCACTAAAAATCAATTAGAAATTGCTTCTTTTGGTTTTTTAAAAAGTTTTTCATTTCAATATGTGCATTCTTTAAAAAAACTCAATCATGTATTGGTTCAAGATTATAATAAAATATCTAACTAATTATATAGTTTTATTTTTACTTTCATATTGTTTTTATTAATTGTAAAAGTATAATTTATAAAAAAATTTAATAATGAAACATTTTAATGAAATGCATTTTAAAATAGAGTAAAGATATTTCTAAAGCAGATATTGTTAATACCAGAGCACATATTTGATTTCGGACAAAATTGTTCTAATTGTAAGTTATATAGCGAACTATAAAAAAGAGAAGACAATTTTGTCTTTAACAATTATTTGCTTTTGTATTAACAATAACTGCCCTAAAAATATCACCACTTTTAAAATATGGCGGAGAATTTTGTTTTTTGTTTTTTTTAAATGTAATGGGATCATATATTAATTTTTGGAACCACTATATCATATATATATATAACCCAACTTAACGAATCGAAAAGAGAAACAGCTTGCAATATTTGGTATACTGATTGTTTCGGATTTAGGGTTAGCATACTGATTATTTTAGATGAGAGTATTTAACATGTGAAATATAAGAAAATAAATTTTGATTTATAAAAGCTTTAAATTTTAATTAGTAATAATTCAATTTAGAATCATAATAATAACATGTTGAACACTTATTATTTTGATCTGCAAGTCATATACTATAGATTGATAATTAGGTTTGTCACTTTCATTGCATTATAATTATTGTTTTTATTGTGATTATTATGAAGTAGCTCAAAGTGGTAAGTCACACTTCAAATCAATACCCAATTTACAAAGATTACAACAGTATTATATTCATGAAATTTGTTGCAATTTCACTCTACAATATGATGATTAAATAATTAAAGACGAAACTTAATGATTTCTAATGTCTCATTAATTATGATATAGAGTAGGGGTGTTTAAAAAAAACCGTGAACCGAAAACCGAATCGTGAACCGACCCGAACCGAAATGTCGTTTATGAACTGAAATCGGTTTTGAACCGAACATCGGTTCGGTTTTCGTCATTTACGAACCGAACCGAAACGACCGATAAGCCTAAAAACCTTTAATTTTCCTTAAAACGCTGTCATTTTATATCGAAATATAGTCATTTTACACTTTATTCATTAAGTTATTTTAATTATCGGTTTTTTATATGAACCGAACCGAACCGATAATTATCGGTTCGGTATCGGTTCGGTTTGGTTTTAGAAGTAATCGGTTCGGTTACGGTTCTACACTATCAATTTTCGGTTTTCTTCGGTTCGCCACCGAACCGAACCTGAACACCCCTAATATAGAGTGTGCAAATACCCAGTTCATACAAGATTGAAAAAGCTTGCCCCACTCATAAATAAGGTGGCCAATGAGTTTAAAAATAAATACCAGAGAACGAACTCACTTGCAATCTGACTCTGCTCTATATTTTTGTAGTAACAATTACATCTTAAAATTTTTTAGTAAAATCCATGGATATGTCACCCATCTTCTTCCCCTCCCAACACTTTACCTAATTGCAGGGTCCTATTCATTAAACATATGGTTTTACAAAAGCCACCCCAACTGAACCCGAAAACTTAATTAAGATCCTAATAAGAAGCTCTACGCCTTTAGCACTTACTGTTATAGATTACCCTGACCCTCACTATGAACCCACTTATGAACAACCCCATTCAGAAGTAAAATATTTTCAGCAGGAATGTGATAGTATTGTATTGTTGGTAGGTATACAAAGTCATTCAATAGTATGATTTCCAATCAAACTATTAGACACCCAAAAAAAAAAAAAAAAGGTAATTGGTTGTTGGAAAGGAGATGAAAAAGGATTGGGTATTGGAGACAAAAGTAATGGGGCACCATTTATTAATTATAGAGGACCTTTTTTTATTGGCCATAGTAATATAATACAATAATATAGTTGATGTTATTGCGTAGGTGGAAATCTTAATTGCAAACTTTAGACTTTTCCATCAACAGATAAAAAAGGTCCACCGACAAATTCACGTAATCTGTCTTACATATTTAGTACTCTGTCCGTTCCTTCCCATTTTCATTTTCTTCCTAAGCTCTTCTCTTATCTTTAACACTCTCATCATCATCTCTCATCTTCACCATTATTATTATCATCAACCTCTCTGCAAATAACACATTATGGTACATAATAAGAAATTCAGAGGCGTCAGGCAACGCCAGTGGGGCTCTTGGGTCTCCGAAATTCGTCACCCTTTACTGTAATCTCACCCACTCCTAATTTTCACATTTATATATTTGGTTCGTTCATTTATATATATATATATATATATATATATATACACATATATATATACATATACGTACAATGGCACACACTTCGATGCTTCTTCTCTAATAAATATACATACAAGTGGAGAGAAAGAGAGAATACTTACTTGGACATGAATGATTGTTATCATGCATGCATTGGATCATTTTCGCCTTATTCTTCCCATTTCTGTAAGTGTTTTTCTGGTTTTTTTTTCTTCTGTAGGAAAAGGAGAATATGGTTAGGTACATTTGAAACAGCAGAAGCAGCAGCAAGAGCCTACGATCAAGCAGCTGTACTAATGAATGGACAAAATGCTAAGACAAATTTCCCAAGAACAGACTTGGAAGAGGCAAACAATAATGGCAATAATAACCTTAGCAGTGAGCTATATCCATTACCACCTAAGGCTCTTTCTGAGTTGCTGAATACTAAGCTGAGGAAATGCTGTAAAGATCCTTCACCAGCTTCTCTTACATGTTTAAGGCTAGACAATGACAATTCTCACATTGGAGTTTGGCAAAAGAGAGGTGGATCTCGTTCTAGCTCTAACTGGGTAATGAGGGTTGAGCTTGGAAATAAGAAAAGACAACAGATTTTACCTGATGAAGAAGAGGAACTGGAGGATGATTTGTCACTTTCTTCGATATCATCGCAACCTGATGATGGTGTTGGTATGGAACCCAGAAATGGTTCCGCTGAAGAAGATAGAATTGCTATGCAAATGATCAAAGAACTTCTCAATTGGAATTGATCTATAATAGTTCGCAATCCAAAATCCAGAGTCAAATGCATCTGCAACCTGACAATAGTTTCAAGGTCCTTATTTTCTATAATTCCAACATTTCTTTCTTTCTATGTATATAATAATCACAATAATAATAAAAGTACATATATGTGTGTGTGTTTATGTAAATCCTTTCTAAAAGTCACTTGCTTTCGAGGTCGTAATTACTATTAGACTATCATTAATTAGTGTCATTAGTGACCAATATTTGAAATTAATGTATAATTTAAAAGATGATTAAAACATTTAAAAGGGCCTGACTTTGGTGTGTATATATTTTGATTCCTGATGAAAGCAAAGAACAATGAGGAATTGTTATATATTTATGATGGTTGAAAAAGCTTTGTGATAAAGAAGATATTTAATTTTAAAATTGTTATATATGATTTTAATTTATTGATGAAAGTGATGAATTTTTACTCTTTTTTTCTCCCTGAAAATAAAAAATTTGGTCAATATAGAGTATTAGTTGTTATAAAATTTCCAAAAGATTATCATTTAGGAAGACAAAGATAAACTGAAATATAGTATTAATTTTTAATTATTGGAAATAAAATTTAGGAAGACAAATAGAGCTTAGATTTATAATGTTACATGTCGTTTTATCCATAGTTTTTTAAAGAATTTTATTTATGCATGAAACTATAAAAAAATATTAATAATGAACAATTTAAAGGAACCCTTGCCTCCAAACATTTTTTTCCGAAAATATCAGTATTTTTAGATTTCCCCCCCTTCCCCCCCCCCGCCCCCCGACTAGTCTGAAAGATGTTAGTACAACCTAATTAATTAGAGTTGATATAATAATCTACTTAGAGATTTTATTGATGCGTTAAAAAAAAAACCGGTTCTTGAAAATCATGAAGAAATGTTTCATGGGAAAAACCATTGGTCTAAAATTCAATCAGGAGTCCTATCAAAAAAATGAAAAACCAAGACTAGTCTCTAAAAAAAAAAAAAATTCATAGGTCTAAGTGGTTGGTTTATGTAATAAATGAAAGGTTCATCTAATCAAGAGAGTGGCCAATGTTGAACACCTTTGCTTTGCAAAACCTTCAATATAACAATATGGGTACGTGAAATGCAATAAAGAAATAAGCATTCTTTAGTTGTTTTCCAACTTACAGTACTGTCTTTAAGTGGTGGATGCTTCTCTATCACTATTCCCTTCCTTCTCTGAAAAGCTTGTGGTAGGTCCTTTTTTCTGATTGGCGAATTCCAAGGCGGTTTATCCCCAGATCGTAGATGCACTTGCCACTATGCTTTGACATACGGTCTTTTTTTATTAAACTTAGTACATTATCCCGAAAGAAGCCAGAATCAAAAGAACCTGCAAAATATTGTCTTTAACAGGTTTCCTGATCAAACAAATGAGCAAATCCAGTGAAAAAAAAAAAAAATCTTGTAAAGCGACTAAAGCCAGGCAGATATTATTGGATAATCACATATCCTCAAATAGAGTTATATTACATCACATTAAGCGCATAATGCAAATCAATTGCCTTGCTTGAATAGCTTCACGCAGAAGAAAGTACAAAAATATCATAACAGATTATTAAAGCATTAGAACAGTTAAGTATTAACTAGACTGAGAAGGAGGAACTCCCAACCCAGTATTACACACGACTTCAACAATGGCAGAGTGGACTTGCTGCGGCCAATGAGTAAAGGAGAGACCACAGAAAGAGAAAGAGAGGGCGGGATTCAGATCCGATCAGTAAGGTACTTCACCAAAGAGTTGACTGGCTTTGCAGTATCAAGACCTACAGTGCCCCTGTGCTTGATCTTGATCCGAGCAAGGTAATCAACTGCGATCCAAGCAAAGCTCAACATTGCTGCATTGCCATCGGCATCAGGCTGTTGCAACTCAAATGACTTCTTTATCCATTTGGGATGGTATGCAACCTGGTACCACGCTGATGCCTTTCTCTCATACAGCAAGTTTTTCTCATCATCTGTGAGTTGGTCAAAGGCCGAATCCATCTCCTCAAACACTTGCCTGAATTCTTTCTTTAGTGCAGAGTAAGAATGCTTGAGCCTCTCTTTTAGTTCCCCTTGCTTCTTGCTGTAATATTTCGGCATAGACCAAATATGACCAGTGACCAACTCCTCTTCTCTTTTCACTTTATATTGCCCAAGAAGACCCTTCAGCTGCCCATCGTATGAGCACTTGTGATCCCACGCTTGACAAATGTATTCGGCAGATCCTGAAACC